>JAODKN010000042.1:2649733-2662459 GCA_026774425.1 Petrocephalus zakoni | reverse complement strand
CGAGTGGCTCATGCTGAGGGTACAAGCCAGGAGCAAACCGCTGCCAACTTCCACCTGCCGCATTTCCCCTTGGTCTTCAGGTTGAATATCCAGTCGAGGGTCGGCCCACACTTGTGGGCTTGTACATGGGACTTTCGTAGACACTTTGGTTCTCCTGCCAGTCCAAAGGGGTGGCTTTGATGAAGATGACTGGCATGCCGGTTTTCACTTCCTCAAGCTTCGTCTTTGTGATCGATCCGGTCTGTGTCCCGGCGTGGTCCCGAAGAACACACAGGCAAGTTTCTCAGGCTGGTATGGTTCTCCCCATGGAACATGGTCAGCTTCGTCTACGCAGTCTACATCACAGAAGCCTGCAGCCCCTCTGCTGGGCGTCACGCTGTGCACCCCGCAGTCAAGAACTTCATGTACATTAGTGTCCCTCCTGCATCTAACAGGCATCCCATTCCCAAGCTGCATGCCTGTAGGATAAATAAGATCTCTTCTAAATTTAATTGCCATCTGCTTTTGTTTTCTGAAATTCTGAATTTGTTACCAGTAGAGTGAAGGGTTGGCTGAATTATTTTTTTACTTTTACCTTCTTCAGATGTGTAGGATATTTCAAAACGTGCCCGTTGAGTTATAAGAATGTTGCCTTGGAGACTCGTTGGGCTGTACAGGTCCCCGTCACCTTTAATGTAACATTGCCTGTTCGTATCAGAACTTCTTATGTGGTGTGAGATCCCCAGGAAGGACTACCAAAAATGCTGTGCATTTTACGTGATGGAAGCATTCACCTTCCATCGTGTGGCTTTATAACCCCAAAAAGCAGTGTACTACTTGAGCTCAAAGACCCTTCACTTAAGATACCTCAAAGGTCATTTTCTTTGTTTGTGTCATATTGTACAGTGTCATTTTTAAATAACACAGAAATATGAAATGTAAGGTTTTAAATAAAATTAAAGTTTAAATAATGATATCTGTTGTGTGAATCATCTCATACATATCATATCATACAAATACATATCTCCAGTCATGCTGTGTGGCTTAGTTTGTTAGGACTTAAACATATAATCCTGAGGTTATCAGTTTACTTATATTTAGCCGTAATGTGCAATCACACTATCTTGACTGGAAACTGGATGACCCAAAGAAAGTCAGCAGCAAATGTCACTCTGATTCCACCTTACCCCTGGTTGGAAAGAAAATCACCTGCAGTTGTCAGTCCTGCTTTGAAGGGGAAGAGAAAATCCAGCCCCATTAGTGATCTTTTATGTCATTAAAATCTAAGAATGAGCAAGAGAGAGTGACTAACGCATGGTTCCGAAAATACACACATTAGGGCTGCCTAGTGATGATGATATCAATCAACGGTATCGGACAGTTTTGGATCCGCCGACCGGGCCGCTCGCTGGCAGCCTCAGTGGCCGGCTGTCTGTCCTCACACTCCTCCCTGCTCACCAGAAAGCGGGTTGGAGCACACTGAGCTCGCGTCTCTGGCTTGCAGGCAGGGCTGAAACGCTTGGATGCAGGATGTTGGATGCAAGTTTGGATGATATTCAACCTTCGTGTCACCAACACCAACACAGCTGCCAAATCAAAGCACTGCAATGTCAAAGAAAATCAATGCGTGTGTGAAATGTTTTAACATCTTTGATGTCTGATGCCCTCTCAGATTATCTCTCATTCCCTTCTTGATCGTATTTCTTCCAAGAAGAGGAGCCAGTGCAGCTCTACAGTCTCACTGGTGTTCTCAACGAGCAGGACGCTGTCACCCTCTGTCAGGGCTATGTGGACCTAAATCCTCTGTGATGGGAACGGGGACCGGAGACACGGATACCAAATATGACTAAATGGATTCATTCATATTGTTCTAAAAGTGATGGAGTGTCACTAATTCCAGCTTACTTTTATATTTTAAGTAAATTCTGGAATGTAGGAAGAAATTGGAGGAACTAGACCACAACATGGGAATTCTGCTCAGACGGAGGTGGAGCCAGATTCTAGCCTGAACTCTTTAAGACTTCATATTAAACTCATAGAAATATACCCATCCTTACAGAACTATGTCAGTCATAAGTTAAAAATATTATTGGGATTATTTGATAGCTTTATCCAGCTCTCTCCGCTATGGTACCCAGTATTTATCCATAAAGGTGGTGTGCTATTGGTGAAGTAACCCACGAAGAGGCTAAAAGCAGTAATGAGCACATTGTCCTCCTGAATTTTGAGCAGAGCCCCAGTTCGAGAGCAGCAGGCTGTTTCTCACACTGACCCTCCAATGAGCCTTGGAGACCAGCACCAAATCATAAATAATAGTCTCTCATCTTTAATCAACGTACTGAGAGTTTAAACCAGGGGTGGGCCATCTTATCCTGAAAGGGCCGGTTTTTAAAGGACTTACTGGCCTAAAAGTCCTCACACCTGGGTTTGAGCAGCTGACCTAAAGGCTATTCTGAAAACCTGCATACACACCGGCCCTATGCGGATGAGATTGCCCACCCCTGATTTAAACCTAAGCAAATTCCTTGAATGACTTCAAGATTAATTAACCATTTACAGCATTACAGTTTCTGGTTAATTGAAACTTTAATTAGGATTGTGCTACTGCATCGTTTGTGACCCCTGAAGTACAGCGTTACCAGGTGTAATATTGTGACGCTGCAGTACATATGTTCTAGGCATTTATACTTGTTAGAGACATCGTATGATTCATGGTGTCAGTCTCTTGTTGGCATCTAAGTTGGTTGGCAGTAACTTTCTCAGATTTGAATTTAATTGCTAAAATTACAACTAAGTGTTTTAAACTGGTGAGAACATTAGCCCAAAACAAGCTCAATAGAGTACTGCTGTTACACGCTTAATTAGTGTACTTAGGCCATGTGAATTCATTAAATGCCCCACATTGTAGATATACAGAAGATGCTGGGTACCATGCACATTTGCATAATTATCTATATATGTATCTATATAAGTTATAATGTATGTCTTGCCCCCACCAGGGAAGGGTAGTGCTTATGTTTATCTTGGACTTCAAGGCAGGCAAGTCTTGTCCCATGTTGCACCAGCGAGGCACCGGCAGCACTGGCCAGCAGTGCTGATGGACTTGGACCTGATAAAACCTGGATGAATCGCTGGGTTGTCACGGTAAAAACAATTTGAATGAAATCCAGGAACGGGTAAAGTGAGCAGACACTGAAGTACAATGTTTCATTGTACTTCATCTAAAAGCGAATCCAACAAAACATTTAACATAGTTAAAAAAAAAAAACCCAGAAAACAAGTTTACTTAAAAACATTGATGCACACAACTAGACATTTATTTTAGCTAATGAGCCTGGAGGAAGACGTCCCCTTTGGCCAGCATGTCTTTAGCTGCTTTCCAGATTTTGTCCTTGGGCAGGGCAGAAGCAGGTTTAGGCTTCTTAATGCCTTTAAAATTAAAGGCCAGCCTCAAAATAACAAAAATGTACAATAATGCCAGTTACTTTGGCTTGTTGGCTGCTTTATGTTTCACATATGCAAGGTGAGATTCCACAGCTCTGATTCCCATTGTGCTGAGTTTCAAGTACTTGTTTCACGTTGCACAGTGAGTTTCATATTCATGATTGTTAACACGTTTCCATTATCCAACCAGTTTTTGTTAAATTTGCAGTTTCCCCTACCAGACAGTGAAGTTGTTTACAGGCTAGTGTAGAGCTGCATGTTAGTTACCTGAACCTAGTGCCCTCCCAAAACATGACAGGATGTTGGATCTGCTCCTTCTGGTCTATGTGATGTTGAAATATAATACAGAAGTAACTCTTAAAATCTTCCCATTTATAAACATCTAAATCAATGTTATTTTCTATGTTTGTGCCATTTTAAAGATCGTTAACAGATGAAAGTCATTTAGTACTAATTAAGGCCTTTTTAGATAAATATAATACTTTTTAAGGATCCAAGGGCACCCTGTTAGGGATCTTCCCCCAAGGGGCCAGGAGTATCATTGTGGCAGAAGTAACCTTCACCATGGCCTCTGGAGGCAATCCAAAAGATTTCTGCTCTGTCAGCTTGTTCTGAGGAAAGAAAAATAAAGGGAAAAAACAACGGAAAATATGGCTGGTGTGATTTGTATACGTACGCGCGTATGACCGTGGGTATGCCTCTGACCTTGTTGAGTGCATTCCGAGCTTCCTGGTAGCGAGCAGTGCTGGTTCTGCCCTCCCCAAGTTTTCCTCACAAGATCTTTGTTTTATGGCTACTTGTGACACTAATAGGTCTCATGCTTAGCACGGGATGCAGATATCCAGCACTGACTTAATATACGATCTGAAAACAAATTATCGTACTTGCAATAACTGGCACATTCGACTCTACCTCATCGGCAATTGCCTTTTCCTCAGAAGTCCATCTGGTTCTACACCCACTATTTCACTCCAGTTTGGTTAGAACATCCTTGCCATCTTAAACAACAAGTGCATTCTTTTAGTGGCTAGCAGGATCTGGTACAGTGTGACCTACTCCTAAAAGGTTTCCGCAGTAGTTCAGCTATAGCAATGGTCTGACGAGATGTAGGATTTGGAAATCGCATTGCCAACGTTGTGCACCAAAGCTCATAAGCTGGGTCGGGTTATTTTTCACGTTAGGCTGGTGCACAGAAATATGCTACATGTAGCACTAAACAAAACACTAGGGCTCCGTCTGGACATTCATGGGACCAGTATCAGCATATACTGGAAGCCTTGACTATGGAGTCAACTGGAGAAAAGCAGAGAACATTCAGAACAAAGATGCTATGTCATTAAGAACTGAAATGTAAAAAAATAAGTTAATAGAACTGCCTTCTGACTCTGTCAGTGAAGAAGTACAAGATGCAGTTGCCCTGAATGTCTTGTAGGTCTTTGACTTAATTTTTTATTGCATAAATGATGTCCTCCACCTCGTCATCCTGGAACAGACCAGGAATTTCACCTGAGGACAACAGATAACCAGTAAGCAGCAGAAATTCTTCCTCAGCAACCATAATTACTGTCCCAACATTCTACACTGTGTGACTAGGTCCAGCTAGGGAAATACATATCTCCGGTTTGAGACTGCCTAAAAAACATTGCAAAAAAAGCTAAGATGTAGTATAGTGTAACAGCAGCTTAATGATTAATAATCTGTTTTTCAGACAGAGTAATTAGCAACTTAACAAAAGCTGAACAAGCAGTAAGTGGGCGGAGTCAAACGGGAAAAGGGTCCACTTGCATTTCACCCAAACCATTGTCAGTCAAACGTAGACTTTGCTGAAACAAAGGATCCTGTGACAATTCTTACCTGACTTTCCCATTATGAAATGCTGGTTGAGGATTACCTTCAGGCCTGAGGCGCCATAGCCTTTCCGCAGTGAGAAAGGGACCGTTTCCCACTGCAAGCCACTCCTATTAGTAGAGTGTATAACTATTGTATAAATAGTACAATGTAACTATTTCCTGGCCGGAACATTCATATAAAGCCTTCTGCTTACCAGCATCATTTCACAAATCAGCTCAAACTGTACTGCATATCTGAAGGGAAAGCATGTATGTAAATAATGACTGAAAGGCACAGGTGTGTACCACCTGAAGAGGTCTTTCAGGTTCTCGGGGAGCTCAGCCTGACCAGCATAACCTGGATTCATTGCGATAAAAGCATTGTGAGGATTGGTTTGATTGTTTCATACAGGAAATTAGCAATGCTTTTCTCAGATGCCACCCGGAACACATTTAACCTGGGAAAAAGAACACTATGAAGTATTCATAGACACAAACAATGTGACATATTTTACTAGGGCATGCTAAGCCTTTCTAAATATTACCACAGGACTGAATAAAACTTGTAGACCACTGGTTGCTGACTAAACTTCTTGCAGAATTCATACTTTTTTGTTTACATGAAGATCATATTGTCTTGGCTTGTGTTGACTCACATGTACACTGCGCACAAAGTAAAATGATCATTGCATACAGTATAGACGACACGGTGGAGTATTTCTCACAACTTATTAATACTAATTGGCACAGCCCTAGGCTGTTGTTTAAAAGTATTAATTTCCTTGTTAATCCGGTTTTTCTAGATAAAGGAAATTTGGCTGCATTTGGTGTACTAAATTCCCGAATTGCCTGTTTGTGCATGTATCCCAAGTTACAAAACATGTCATCCCAAAAGTTAAACTCTGCTTTAGGCCAAGGATTTAAACCATCCAATATAGGCGGAGCAGAATCTTTAGAGAGAACCTCTGTTGCTTGGAGAGTCAAGTCAATAATAATAGTTTCAAGTGTGCGGATTGACTTCTATCAGGAGAGTGTGAAACCTGTAATGAAATGAAGCTGCAATAATACCACATTCACTGGGATCTCAATTCCACCAGCAGGCTGAATGTGTGTAATTACTTTACCCATAAGAGCTGGAATAACCTACAGCATTAGGCAGCTCTGGAAAAAGCAGATATATTCTTCCTTTTATCTGGCCTTCAATCACAAACCCTTCAGCTGCTGTGCACTCGTGCATGTTGTCAGTTGTCTTATTTGGGCATCGTGCAGTGTTTATATGGTTTCAGCTCATTTGTATGAAAACACAACCGGAAAGAACCGAGAAATATCTGATGACACGTTACACCTCTCATTTTCCCAGACTCATGTCCATTTCATGAAATAACTAGTAATCTAACAGACTTTACAGGTTTGTGTAAAATGTGCACAGGGATACATTGATCTTCTAGCCGCTTATCTGCACATAGGTGTGAGTAGCATTTTCGGGAAAAAAGTAACCTTTGATCAGTACATTTTTTTAACAGATGACGCCAAATTGTGATTGCGATGATTGTGTTTGTTTGAGACAGACCACCACGACTTACAGACCACCATGATTTACAGACCACCACGATCGTCGCTTCCACTGGAAGTCTGTCGCCTTTAATGATCAACACACAGCCATATTTCTCACTTGCCTTTCTCAAAGAAGTCTATCTTTGCAAATCAGTTCTCCTCTGCCCCGAAATATTTTGCCATTTCCCTGGTTTTTACTTTAGTATTTTAAGTGTGACGTCCTGCAGATGCTCTGCTTTCTTATCGCCCGGGTCCCTGCTTCTCTACTGCCACGGAGCCAAGCTAAATCTAAGGAAAAGGTAAAAAGCTGAACGTTTTCAGACACGTCTCTCATCTAAAATATGTTAAGAATAAAGTGAACAATTGTAACATTGAAAACTTCAAACACAGGAAAATCAAACTCCTAGTTAATTTGCCACTTAAAGGTTGCTCCCACCACCACCGGAAATTCAAATCCCGCTGACCGCTATAAACTGCGTGCCGCCCGCATAAATTTAACAAGCTGCTTCAATTTAAACCAGTTAAACCTAACAAAGTGCTGCTTTTCGATAAGCCTTGGCTATATATAAATAATTAGTAAATAATCCAACAAAGCCCTTTGTCCTGTCTGTAATACTGGCCAACATAAAGAAACGCCGCGTTTATTCTTCTAATGTCTTTATGCATTTTTTTTGGCTTTGCACTCTGCCAGACATCCAGGTTCTGATTTCCGACCTGAATATCTGAAAAAATGTCCCCTTCGATTTCAATAACCCTGTTACAGAAAGTAAGACTGCTTCTAGTCTCTATGAAACAGTGAATTATTCAGTTGGCTTATCAAAAGTGTATTTGCCTGACGTTTTTTTTAATAGATGTATTTGGTATTATTTTGCACTATGGATATCTGAAGTATACCCAAAGGGTAGGCATAACTCCTGTGTCACTTGCTGGGAATTTTGGAAATGGTGATAGCCAGGGGTATCTCCACAATGCCAATGGCCACACTCCCGTACACCTTGAAAGTGCTGGAGGTTCTGAAATGTCACACATGCGTTGACGCACACAAGCAGAAATAAAGACACATACCTCAACATGGCAAATAACATTCCACAGCAACATCACTCCTGTAAAAGCTTTTAAGAAAACCTTTTAGCCAACTATGTATCTCTAATACTCATGACTTGCCTAAAAATACACATCTTCTGGAGCATTCTTTTCTTTTTAAGACTCAAGGCTTAAAACATTATGGTTGCAACATCACAGAATGACATAAGGAATTACTTGACCTTCCCAAAGACAGGTCAAGTCCCACAAAGTGCCTCCACTGAGTACAAGACCTAAAATTTCTCCAGTGAAATATGAGGGAGAATGAGTGTTGTGTGCAGATACAGCATTTGGTCCTTGTAGACCATTTCCCCCAATGTGGATGCTCCAGAATGACACAATCTCTATTCATCTTCCTGCCACTTATGCTTGTCAAGGTTCACGAGGATCTGGAGAATCTGGTTCTCAAAAAATCTCTTTTTACCAGATACATTCAAAACGACAATTTTTCACTGAGAAGCATTGTGTACATTGCTGAGGTTAATGTTAAATGTTGTATCACTGTTGTGAATTTTTGAGTGTCCACTAAATTGTTACAGCTTTGGCCAATCCATTACGGTTTGTTTATTGTGACTTACTATCACGTATATCATTATTACAGTTACGAAGCTGAAACTGTAAATGAGAATTTTGAATTGCTTGAAATGAGCATAATATGTGACTTCCCAGAAACGTAGCCTCCTGATTTGGGATGTGATTGACACACACAGGCACTCTGTAGTTTATTGTTGTTACTGAGCTGGACTGAGATTGGCCTAACTGTAAACACATGTCAAATGCAATTTTCTGGGATTCTAATACAGAGCACATGGTAAAATGATATTTTGCAACGCGTTTCGCTCACATTCCTCAATTCCCCTTTGGTTTTTTGTGGAAAAAGAAAAAAACGTCCCTAGGCCGCGTGCCTTTAGAATGAAAGACTTTGACCGCCCCCTTCTGGCCATAGAAGCACATTACAGTAATCTAATTTTTAATAGACTGATGCTAGCCCCATCACACCTGATGTTCTTAAAGCAGACACACAATAACACGTTCTTGGTTAAAGTCACGGCAAGGAACTACACTTGTATTGCTACAGGAATAGTAATAGTATAGTAAAATAGTAAAATTTCTCCAGTAAAATAATCCTGTAATAATAAAATAAATTGTAATAAACATTAATTTGCCATGGTAACACTTTACTTGACAGAGCACAAATACTTAGTAATAACTTAGTCACTACTGAAGCACAGATAATAAGCAACTCATGAACAAATACAGTCACTACTTGAGATAAAAGATCACGTGTCACGACTCGTTAATGATAAACAAATATGAGATCAGTATTTCACATGTTATTTATGACTTGTTCTTTTGGTAGTTCACAAAGGTTTACAGAATTAAGAAATATAGCAGCTGCTTGAGATAAAACATAGATCACCATTCATTAAGGATAAACTAACATGGGATCAATATGGAAATAAGACTTATTTTGTGGTTAATTAATACATAAGTAATAGCATAATGGTATATTATTTGTGCCCATCAAGTAAAGTGTTGTCATTGTCATTATGGGTAATAGCATGGTCTAAGCTGGCTCTGTAGGATATGAATTTCCTGGTTACTAGTCCTGTTAAATGTGTAACTTGGGTATCCAAGATGAATTTAGATTGTGGGCTCGTTAAGGAGAATATCAGCAGTGCCTGAAGGGATTGTGTAGTTTAAAGATTGCAAGTATTAACAGTAACTATATATGACAGTAAAAACCACAATCCAAGAGGCTACATGAGACATGAACAGAAAAGTATAGAATATCAGGATGATTTAGCACTATTTGTGCCAGATGAATGTGGATGTGGTTACATATAAAAGCCCATTTATTTAAAAAAAGTGGCATATAATGTGCATCTGGGCATCTCACTGACACAACTAGCTGAAGAGATATGCATCTGATTTTAGTGGTATCCCTGGCTTCAGATGCTACCTGCCTGTTATGCTGTAGGCAGCCAGTGGTTTGTTGGTGAGATTCATCACATGGGCTTTCGAATCCCCAATCAGGAAGGAGTAAGGACAGGAGGGCGGGCTGTCCGATAGCCGAAGGATAGCGGGAAAGGAAACAGACAAACAGAAAGCGCGGAAAGGTCCACAATCCCGGCGAACTCTGCACACATTTTAGGGGAGTATCACGTAGGATGCCCCGACTTCACAAGAACAGCATTTAAAATGCTGAAATATCCTTTGGTCTTAAGTCCTCGGGAAATGGACTTTACCCACCTTAGCGTCGCAGTACTGTATCTGGGGGGGGGGGGGGACTCAGCAGCGCAGACTTGTATGCCACTCTGAATCGGAGTAACAATCAACAAGTCGTGTAAGTAACTAAGGCCTGTACTAAACACTTACTTACCGGCTGCTGTAGTTATAATGTTGCTTGGGACAATTTTATTGGCATTTTACAGCAATCTGCTTTTACTCAACGCTTTGATTTTTTAAAGGATTCTGAAGAGGCTTACATGTGAAGTGAACATTATAAATCTGGAATTAATTTTATTTTCTTTACCAGCACTAGATGACATGGCGATGGGAAGAGCTTGCAATCAAACAAACTAAGAAAAAGATCTGGCACTCGGTATATTTCTACACAAACATATCTGAAACATAAAATAGACAGTAACTTACAAATTCCATTATATACAGTCTTGAGAGACTATAGACGAATACTGTCACTTCATAAGGTTGGATTGCATTGGCTTCTCAGCAATCAGTACAGTAATCCGTGTAAAGAGAAACAATCTAAAGCAAACAAAACAAAACAAAAACCTAAGTTCTGGGCATGTTGTCCCCGGCTACGGCATTTCAGATGAACAGACAAGAAGCATAAAGTCAGTACAGTTGTGCTGCCAAATATTGGTGTAATTTTCCTCATAAAAAAGCATACATTTTTCCTTTAAAATGATACAAAATACTTTTATTTATTGAAGACAAACAGTGCTGAAATATTGATGCCGACTGAGAGGGAGCAGGTCGAACCCTGGTCAGCCTAACAATTCACATATTTATGTGAGCAAGGCGGCCTAGCAGGAGATGTAATTCTACACACAGAAACAGAGGAGCATAGAAGGGCATGTTTGAAGATGAAGGCTCAAGCTTTTGAGTGATGCTGAGGAGTTCTGAACTCTGTTGGCCAATGGGGGGAGTCTAAAACAACCAATCACCAAACCGACCCTGAGTCAGACTCCGCCCCCTGAGAAACACCCACATTTACCTTTTTGCCCTGCACTTCATACTGGATTGTGCTGTTCACCACTGCTTAGGTCCGTGCCCAGGCCATATGGTCACACTCCAGTCACACGTCCGCCCTTGTGGCAGTGGTCAGTCCAATGACACAAGCTTCATACCAGCACACGTGGCATCACAGCACATCAATCCAGGTTAGTATCCAAGCAGGAATGTGGACCTGAGGCATTATTGGCCCCCAACCAGGCCTGCAGGACGCAGAACTCCTCAGCCTCTCTGCTCCTTCCCCCTGCTAGCCAGTCCCTCACAGGATGGATGTCTCACATGTTCACCAGATGCTTCATAATTATTTTCCAGTGGCCCTGAGCCAACCCCATCCTGTTTGTGTGACCTTTGATCCTTAGATGTGGCCCCGGCCGAATGTCGAGGTCACCGCTGCGGTTCAAAGGTCGGCACTGTTTTCCGCTGGCGCCAAGTCAGGTTGCAATCACTGGTTCTTTTGGGGGGAGGGGGGGGCGGGCCTAACCTGCGTGCCTCATGTCTGTCCGCATCATAACTAGTAAGGCCAGTAAAGCATGCCACCAAGAATGGTTTCACACCTGAAGGCTTTGAGGGAACCCCCAGGCTCGCCCTCCTCCTCTTTCAGCCTTGTTTACCCCCCTCCCCCAAATCCTGGATCACATGACCGGACCCACATTCACAGCGCACAGCACCTGTCACATTACACTGCACTTAAAGTCATCCACTGCCTGGAAGCTTATCAGAGAAAACTGGAATCCACCTGCCCGACCTCGGGAACATGAGCTGTCCCCGGAGAGAGCGCGAGGGCCCGCACAACACCAGGGGGCGCGCTGCCCGTCTACGCATAATAAATATGAGAGCCACCTTCTCAGTGTGGGGGGGCTCTTCAGCTTCTGTGTTTTCTTATCCGCATTAGAAAATTCCGGGAACCACATTCCCTCAGACCTGCTGATTTGGTGTAGGTGTGTGTTCCTGTGCGTGTGTATGATAAAAGGTCAAATCGGGAGGGTGGAAAGTCTCTGTATGGGAGTTTGCAACTGAAAGCAAGACCTGTACATCACAGGGAAATTTGGGGGGGAACAGCAATGGAATAGAGGACACCCCCCCCCCCTTAAAAGCATAGGAGGGTGGTAATGTTCAGCCGTAGAACTCAAGCCAGCTCTGGCTGCTGTGTCGTCCAAACAAGGAGATGTATGGGGTATCCGATGCCATGCTGTACCCCGCCCCCAGCTGAGACCCCCCCAGACAGCACCGGGCCCTCCTCCCGCACAGCCTGAGCAGGCCAGTCCCGAGTCTCTGAGTCCTGCGAGGCCACTCTGGGCTCCAGCCAGCGGGCTAGTGCCTCTTCACGGATGAGACCTTCTTCTTCCGGGTCGCCAACATCTCATAGAAGGGGTCCCTGCTGATGGCCGCTCTGTCACATGGGAGGGGGAGGGACAGATTAGAGTCCAACATCCAGTGCTGGCATTCCACAGCATATAGACGTTTTGAAAAGGATGCATGTGTTTTATTACTCATTGGCCACCAGGGGGCAGCATTGAACAACTGAAATACAGCTCATCTCATAGGGATAACCATCACAGCTACTGCAGAGGCTACAGAC
>JAODKN010000042.1:2628523-2639578 GCA_026774425.1 Petrocephalus zakoni | reverse complement strand
TGAGGCAGATGTCACCGGACGCGACGGCGCTGTGCGTGTGTTGGTGTGTGTAGGGGGGGGGGGGGGGGAACGCACTGTGCCCTTGGAGTTGCTGAGAGAGGCACAGAGAAAGTGCGGGTATGGCGAAACCGGAGCAGGGGGGGTCACCATCCCCGGGAGGGGGGAGGCAGGGCCTAATCCACCCAGAGGGCCTCTGAGATTGTCAGTGTCAGTGGCAATGAGGAATCATGGGCGGAGCCAACCTTCAGAGGAATTATGGGAAATGGCACCAGTAGTACATCAGAACATGGGATGGGAAGAAAGGTGTGGTAACTCTCCCCCAAAAAGATACCCCTCCGAGAAAGTGCAGTGCCCCCCCAGACAGCCAGCCATCTTCCAGGTCACTGCACTTTGGGGATTGGGTGAGCCTGTCACTGCTCAGCCAATCAGGAGGCTGCAGGATGACAGTGTCTCCTTTAAGCCGACGCCCCCAGCCCTGACACCCAGTCTGCTAAATGGGGGTGCAGATGAAGGCGTGTAGTAAAAGGGGGTGAGTTGGGGGGCAGAGTGTAATTGGAATGCAGGAGGAATGTGCTCTGGGCTTGTTACTCAGTTTGTTAATTAATGACCTAAAAAAAGAGATCGACTCCCCCGCTGCTGGTACTGTGCCACTGCTTAGACAATCAGGGTAATGAGCTTAGGAGGCCCATCTGCCCGGCCCCCTCACTCCGCTGGGGTGTGCTGGGGGCGGGGGTTCACCAAGTGGATGCACCCTGGGGAAATAGGGGAGTCCGTTACCCAAGAAGGCCAGCCAAGTGACCAGTATGCTTAGGTCAGGTGACCTGTACGCTTAGGTCAGGTGACCTGTATCACCGACCATCCCCCGGAAATGGCATCCTGACTATGGACCATTCAAAGGCCATCGAGGGGCAAAGGGGATGGGATCTGGCAGCCAAGGAGGTATCAGTGACTGTAAGCGGGTTTGGCTGGTCAGAGCTTGGGTACAGTACTTGCTGCCCAGGAAGTCCAAGGCCAGGGGACAGAGACACAGCTACGGGTCTATGGTAGCTGTATGAGTATGAGTACAGGTACAGGTATGAGTATGAGTACAGGTAGAAGTACAGCTACAGATACTGGTAAGTGTACAGGTAGAGGTACAGACTATTGTAAAAACACACCTGAATGTCCTCTAGCAGCTCCTGCTTGCGTCGACGGATATTTTCAAGTTCCTGCCGTTCCTCTGGGGTGAGGTCGTCGGGCACTATGGGACACGCAAGGACACTTGTTAGTGTCAGGGTTGAGGTTAGGGTCTCCGTGCCGATGAACCTCATCCTTACCAGCCATTCATTATTCATTATTTGCTGAGTAATGATGTGCGTCAGGCTCACCGCTGTATCATCGCGGGGGATTCATGCAAATGTTTCATTACTGCTTTCCTGCACATCACATTCATATCGAAACTTGCAAAAAACTGCGTCATACATGAGGAAAAACACACAAGCTCAGTTGCCCTCCTGCCCACATACAAAGATGACATTATATCATAACCCAAGAACGACTACAGTCTGCGATCCCAGGATGTATCATCTCCCCAGAACGGCTATCATATTCCGGGAAAAGCCAGTTCTCTCTGGGCCCCTCTTTAATGGGACAAACCCCTCTGATGCTGCAGCGTCATGTGGGGGACTGTGGGTGTGGCGCCGCCCTTGTGGCTGCGAGCAGCGGTGCGGGGAGGTCACCGACTCCCTATCCACTGGGAGCTCGCCAACTCAGCGGAAATCTGCCCTGCAAAACCTCGGACGATCGCGACGGGAACACGCCTGAGCCAGCAGCAAACTGCCAGATTGGGGGAACCTGCGATTACACTTTCCAGCACACGAGCGGAAAACCTGCCCACTTCCCCGCCACTGATCCAGGGCCCTACAGCCAGGCACTGATTTAGAGCTCTAACCGCTGCGCCCTCTGCTGGCTGAATGTATGCATGACATACATGCCACATATTGCCACGTATCAACTTGAGGATCATGGGATACCAAACTATTTTCGGAGCACTAGAAGTTATTCAGCTGATCCTGATGCCAACCCAATACATGGGACAAATGGAGACTAAATATAGGGGCCTCTCCTGATCCGCTTCCTCAAAGCCACCTCTATCTGCTAGCGGGGCCAAAGCCCAGATAGGCTGACTCTACAGTGAAGCCCATTCTCTACTTTGGCTGTGATTTACGGAAGCTGACAGAAGCGGCAGAAACGGAGGGTAACACACGGGCTGTAATGATTAATCATGGCCAATAAAGGAACAACAAGCCAAGCACTATTCTGCCGGGATCCCAAAAAGCTTTAGGTGTCCGCTTCTTAGGGGAGGGAGGGGGCGAGGCGCCATAGGGGGTACCCTAAGCGCGCTCCAAATTCTTCGGTGTGGAATGTGGACAGCATGACCCTGTGACACACTGACATTTGAAGTGTGTGCGTGCGTGTTAAGTCAACAGCACGAGGTGTATAGGGAGCAGGCTGGGAGCCGACCCGAATAATTGAAGACCTCCTCCCTCGACATCGAGGAATGCCAGTTCCCCTCCACGTGTGGTCCGCAGGGGGGTGGTGGTGGAGATAGCCATGACCTCCGACTGACCAGACTGGACTAACGGGAAGTCTGTGGGGCGTGACGGGTTGGAGACAGCTGGGTTTGAGATGGCCTCAGCAGTTTGAGGGATCTTCCAAGGATCATGGATCAGGGAACATCGGTGAGCCAAGTTCTGTGCGCACACAGGTATATATGTTGATATGATCTGTAGCTGTATGATCTGTAGCTGATGTGACGACCTGTTTTATCCTCTCTACACACATACAGATCCACATTCTTAACCACCGTGCCTATGGGGAAGTGCATCATGGGTAGTAATTTCACCAGCAGAGCCGCTCATAAGGTCCTGTGAAGGCTTTTGGGAGGACACATAAGCCAGTCGCCATGGTTACCGGCTGTACCATCAACTTGACACGTGCAGTGAGATGTCACCGAAGAGACTTCCCTCATCCGCGCTTGGTGGGGCACAGCCAACACCTTACAGCCGCCAAATATCACCGACATAAAGCACTCAGGTGTGGGGCAGGTGGCAGGACACTGCTGGTGTGACAGAAACCTCCAACGCCCACTGCGGCCTCTGAGCATTTAGCGAGGTGTCAGCCTGAGTGCTCAGTGGCTGCAGACACGCTCATTACGCAGAATGTGAGATAATTTATCGCGCAGCATTACCCATTGTACGCGCAGCATTATTTCGGTACACCTTAGCTTAGAAGACACTTTTGTCTTTCCACAGTAAACACTAATTAAAGCTTTTCACAGAGTAAGCACTGACTAAAGCTAATCACTGTGCTGTACCCCAAAGACTATATTTGCATGTGGCAGTGAGCGGCCTGCCTGTCACTGTCCCGCGTACCGCAAGCAGGCCGCATCGGAAAGAGGTTTAAAGCAGCCCATCACATGATTTGTGGGAGCTGTGAAGTCTAATGTTAGCCGGGGCTGACAGCAGGGGTCAAAGGTAACAAAAACTGCCCCCCCCACACTGCAGTGCATAGTGGGAGGCAGCCACAGTGCCCTCCAGAGGGAAAAGACAGTCAGAGAATGCAGAGATTTCATCCCAATGAAATCAGCACAGGCTGAAAAAACCAGACACCGGACAAAACATTGTGTCTAACGCCGGGTGGGAGGATGCCAAAACCCAACCTGACGGTAATCACCAGAAAAAGCACCACCTCCCTGTCTGTAACGTCTCTGAGATGATTTCCTGCCAACTTTCCTGCCATTTTCTGTGGCGAGGAAATATCCCAAAGCTGACATGAAAATCCCCCAAAAACACAGAGCAGGAGCGGTGGAGCACTTTATGGGCATGATGACATGGCGTGTCACGGGCTATGGGGGTGCCCTCATGCGTAAGGGCGGCAGCATTCAGTGGTGCCTCCTCAGAAGCTCTGAACCTCCTATCTGAACCTCCCCAGAAGCTCCTCCTCCAACCCATGCTGGAGATGTTCGCCTAGCACCGAGGTTGGACGCCAAACATCTGCTCTCTGCCTCACCCTGGCTCTGCATCTCCAGCGTTATCATGACAACCTGGCTGCGTGGATGGACCTAACCCTAAAGTGCAACAGCAGTCACCTGCCTGAACTCCAGCCCTGTGGTCAGCATGCTGGTCCCGCAGTCACCGGGCTTTCTGCTGGTTTCTGACCATCTCGGTTATGCACCACAGCCTCACTGATGACGTTCTTGACAAACGGGGCATCTAGGTGATGCTGTGTAGACCATGACCCCCCCGCCCCTCCTCCCCCGGCACTCTGCAGATGGGGATCTGATGCAGGCAATGAGGGGACCATCAGGGACCTATGGAGGACACTCACTTGGAAACGTCCCCCTGGGTGTCAAACCACAGGCCCAAAAAGTATGACACTGTTCCATTTCACATCACAGACGTCATTAGCGAGCAGCGAGGGGACATCAGAGCACCCTGGGGGGTGGTAGCTCTTCTCTCCTAACACATATTCACAGAACAATCCACTGTATGACCCTCCATGCTGCACTATTTATTCCTGAGTTGTCACTACCGAGTTTCGTATGAGACTTTCTCTGACATCTTCTGTCCCTCCATCCCTCCATCCATCCATCCTAAGAAATTAATCCCACCACCTGACACACAGTGTTGTGTGAACCCACAATGACCAGACACCGTGAAGAATATCCTCACTGCCCCCACCCAACAGGAGCCCGCAATGTCACAACATCATCAAGGAATGTGCGGGTTGCCATGGAGACAGCACAGGGTCCTTCAGGGTGAGCATGGTGACCGCAAGGTGACCTCCCAGGGAAGAGGAGAGTTGGGCCGTGTCACACAGTGGAGACACATTCCTGCCGACCCAGTCCGGGTCGAGCCGGTAAACATGCAGCCCACAGGGGTCGCAGGCATGGCCTGAGCGAGTTGATCTCCTATCTGCAGGGGCACCGCATCTCTGCCACAATTACAGCACAGTTTGGCCACAGCTGATTAGCGATTAAACAGCAGGAAGTGCCACAGACCACAGGGGTAAGCACTCATACACATAAATACACAGACACGCACACAAACATGTACACAGATACACACACACATATACAGACATGATCCGTAGCAGGTACTGAGCTTCGTCGGCAAAGGCGAGTGAAGGTAACACTAACCAGGTTTAACTTGGCGCAAACTGAGGTCACCATTCAGATTCAGGGTCCATCTGAACCATACTCCTAAACGGAAGCCCATTTGGTCCACACTAACCCAAACCCTACCTGTAAGGCCACTTGGGGCACCCTAACCCTAACCCTAAGCCAGCTCGGGCCACCCTACCCCTAACCCAAAGCCAGCTCAGGCCACCCTAACCCTAACCCTATCCCTAACCCCAACCCCACTCGGGCCAGCCTACCCCTAACCCCACTCGGGCCACCCTAATCCTAACCCAAAGCCAGCTTGGGCCACCCTACCTCTAACCCCACTCGGGCCACCCTAAACCTACCCCTAACCCCACTCGGGTCACCCTAACCCGAACCCAAAGCCAGCTTGGGCCACCTTACCCCTAACCCCACTCGAGCCACCCTAAACCTACCCCTAACCCCACTCGGGCCACCCTAACCCTAACCCAAAGCCAGCTTGGGCCACCCTACACCTAACCCCAGTTGGGCCACCCTACCCCTAACCCTAACTCCACTCGGGCCACCCTAACCCTAACCCTAACCCTAACCCCACTCGGGCCACCCTAACCCTGACCCTAACCCCACTCTGGCCACCCTAAACCCGGCCCCTCACTCGTCTTCCCTTTCCGCTTTTCATTCTCTTTTTCTCAAAGCATGACCTCTTCTGTCTCTCCTTGTCATTCCCAGTTCTCTCTCTCTACTTTTTTCTCAGTTATTACATAATTTTCTAGCACTTTCCTGACAGCCGCCTCCATTTTCACACTCTTACTCACTCTGGTATAATTTCCTGCTCTCTCATGGGTACAACAGCAGTTCCCCTCCCTGCAGTCTGCTGCTGAGGGGGCCAGCCTGTTAAGCCGTAGTCTTCCTCATTTGTGGCCTTCCTCTCATGCCCTCCACCTACCCAGTACTGAACAGACACAGTGTCAATTTTAGGGGGGGACCACCCAACCCCCCTCGACAGCTCACATTACACACAGTGCATCACATGACCTGGGATTAAGGCCCCTGCAAATGGTAACAGGCCCCTTGAGCAAGGGAGGCTCGGGTGGAATCAAGATCCGGACCACGTTTCAGAAATCGACTCATCTAGGCGGAGAGAGCAGGGTGAGGTCAGGAGACATGCCGTTCCGGGCTTGCTCTGCGAGCAGAAGGTGCAGTCACCGCACTTTCCCGTGACGTCCAGAGACGGGCTTGCGATACGGCGCGGCAACACAGTGTACCACTTCCTGAGTCGCCACGACATTGGTCAACTGGCTTCCTCTTTCCACGCCGGTCTCGGCAACACTGCCCGATAACGTGTGCACACGCAATGCTTTGGAGCCGACCGCAAGCACAGACACCGCTATCGCTATGTGATCAGTAGTGTCACCCAAACACTGGTCACACGAAGCTGATCGCAGCGTGCCAAGTTTCGGGTTGCGGTTCAACCCCATAGGAGAAGCTGCAGACCCAGTCCGGCTCAAAACGTCCCTCTCCTTTTCAGAACGGTCCGTCACCTTGAGTCCGCCGACCTCACACTCGCATACCGAGCTGGAGCAAGGCCTGCACAACCAACCATCAATCAACTCTTGTCATCTGGCCCCCGGGGATAACCCTCATGGCAGGAGAAGAGAGGGAGAAAGAGAGAGGAAGGAAGGAGCAGAAGAAAGATCCGACACCCGCATGCAACAGCCAACCTTCCAGACATTCCAGCATCAAGGCCAGAGAGAGCCAGGGTTCACGGCAGGGAGGCGGATGTGGGTCAGAGCCCCTGTGTCAAACACACATCCCATCTTTACATTCATCATGTCACTGTAGTATACAACGCCTTCAGTGACTGCAAGCCCCAGCACCCTGGGGGGTGGGGGGGGGCGTTGGTGCCTGGGGCTGAGTTGATAAGAGTACAGCATCACAGCAGCATGGTGGACAGACCCACATGCAGCTGTGTTATCCACCGCCAGCCGAACCCATCCCAGCCACGCTTCCGGACGTCATGACAACCGTCGCTCTCGGCGATAAGGGCGCTCTCACTGTGCGACGGGCAGGCAGGGCCCTGAGGCACAAAGCAGCACGACAACAAGCTGGACCGTCTCACACATACTCACACACTCACACACTCACACACACACACAGCCACAGACATACACACAGACACACGAATACACACCAAATGACAGCAAACCCCGAAACCCCCCAGTCCAGGTGGTTCCAGTGTCCCCCTGCCAACCCCCCTCACCGCCCAAACCCTTACCAGTGTGCGGCGCCTCCCCCGGCAATCAGTTGGCCAGCCAGCCTGCGGTTACCCCTTCGGCTCCATGGGAGAGCCAGAGAGAGAGATGGCGGTAGGCGAGTGAATGGAGGCGCGCAGATCCGGGAGTGAGTGCAGCGCGCAGCACGGGGAGCGCCAATGAGTGCTGCTCTGCTACAGCCCGAGAAAAGCCCCCGGCTCACAGCCTGCCTCCCTCTCTCTCGCTCGCTCTCCCGTTCTCCCATTTCACTACCATGCGCGAGGGCTCCACCCAGTGGCACACTGCTTCTCTGCATCCATCTCACTCACACACCCGCACACACACGCCAGGGCTTCCTCTCCCCTTTGTGGTGTCTCTCTCAGCAAACAAAAGAGGGAGAGGACAGCCACCCCAGGGATCTGAGTGACTGAGACCCCGAGTACATGAGTACCTGAGTACCTATGTGTATAAGAACGCGCTGACATGCTTTCGCTGCGGCCGATGCGCTTTGTGCTTTCTGCATGCCTGTGAGTGTGCGCACAGGGCACGTAGTCATGACAACAGCAGTGAGATTTTTATCCCCCTTTCCAGAAGTGCTTCTGTCAGATTCACGCGTGTGTGTGTGTATGTGTGTGAGTGTGTGTGTGCAATGTATACGGTGACCAGTGCAGAAGTAATATTTCGATGGCGTACCTGCCACGCCCACTCAGCCCTCAACCTGATGGGGGGTGGGGGGGTGGTAGAGCGCTAACTCCCAGTGCATCACAACAGACAGGGAGTGAGAATAACACTGGCCGGAATAATGTTGGAGAGTGCCCCCTGGTGGCTGCTGCAGAAATCAACAGTCCCAGTCAAATGATGGATGGAAGAACTACCCGCCAACAAAAACCTGATCTGCATGGCCTCTGCAATGGGTCTCTCTCTGATAGCGGGTGTTCGGTCGCCAAGCATGCCTGTGTTTCTCTTTCAGTGACAAGCTAACTCACATGAGTCACTGTGGTTGGAGCCAGAGTGTGGGGTTCACATGCCAGCTTCACACGGGGGGGGGGGGGGGGGGGGTCAGCCTTCCGGAAGCCAGACAGGAAACATAGGCTCCGTCTCCAAGTCACCAGCCCACCAGCCACCCTGTGAGGCAGGACCCAGGCCCAGACCCATCGCATTCAAAACACCCTCCCAAGCAGACAGGGTGCAGAGAGGAAAAGGGGGGGGAGCAACTGGTGAATGAAGAGGGATGCAGGGGGGTGTGGAGCAGATGGGGGGGGGTGGGCAGGAGATGGGAGTCTCACTGTGTCGGCTTTATGTGGGAAGGAGCAGAGTGGCTGATTGCTGCTGGAGGGGGCTCAACCCAGACAGGAGGTGTTAGCAGAATAAACACACAGCAGCACTGAATACACGATCTAAAGACACAAACACACACACACACACACATAGAAAGACAGACACATGACACATACACACACACATAAACAGATACACATATATACAGTCACCGACACACACATATACAGTCACTGACATACACACACACACACAGACAGACACACACATAGACAGTCACTGACACACACACAGACACACATATATAGTCACAGACACACACATATACAGTCACTGACACACACACAGACACACACACACACACATATATAGTCACAGACACACACATATACAGTCAGTGACACACACATACAGTCACTGACACACACACACACACATAGACACTGACACACACATAGACAGTCACTGACACACACACACACACAGATAGACAATGATATACACATAGACACACACACACAGACACCAGCACTAGGCAGTGCTTAAGGAACTTGCAGTGTAATCAGTACATTTTCATCTTCAAATCTAAAGACTATGCAAGAATAATCAAACAATCAGAAGAAATGTCAAGCTGCTGCTCCAGGCTGCCACATGCTCATGCACAGTAACTGGTGCCGGCTCCTGCTGCCTGTGCGAGAGGCTCCCCCTGCAGGAGGAAGGCGGGAAAAGCAGCAGCCAGGCGAGAATGCTCAACACCTCCTGACAGATCCTGACTATAAAAATGTGTATAAGAATGCGTTTCCTTGGCCCCACCTCTGTAACCTCAGGTTCCATGCCCCCCACCCCCCACCAGGCACTTCCCCTGACTGATTATCCCCCAGAGCTAAAAATCACACTGCTTTCTCACGGGGGCGGGGGAGGGGGGGGGACATCCAATCTCCATGTCTGTCTGAGGATCCAGATCTGGTTTTAACAACCCCCGCCCCGCCAAACCCAAAGCCAGGAATGTTGCCAAGAGACCCCCAGCCAAAGAAAACTGCCCCCGCCCCCTCACAACCCTGCGCTGGGTTTGATTCTGTACCTCTGAGCCACCATGGGCAGTTAGGGATGTAGCCCACTGCTCCAAATGATACCTCGCCATCGTCATGGCACCACTACCCCCCCGGCTACCCCCCGCCCACCACCAGGGGGAGGACTATCAGAGGGCCCAGTGGAATATGTGACGGAAATCACATCCCATGCATGCAAAGCCCACCACCAGGGGGGAGGTCTATCAGAGGGCCCAGTGGAATATGTGACGGCAATCACATCCCATGCGTGCAAAGCCACATCAGTAACTCAAACATGAACCAAATTAAAGACAAAAGTTTCAGTCAGCCCCCCACAAGGGGCTCAAAAGAGGACAAACACATGAGGGTGTCCACTTCTTGGCAACAGGAGTGGCAGTGGCACCATCTAGGTTATTCGGGATGCATCAGAACTGAACCCAGCACGGGCTTCCAGGGAGGTCGCTACGGCAACTCTGGTATTTCTAATGATGACGTGGCTAAGGCCAATTAGGCCCAGCTGCTCCGAATCTGGCTGAGGTTACAGATGCCAGCTCCGGGGCCCATCCCAGCAGTGCCCTCAGGGGTACAGCAGCAGTGGGTAGGAGGCATGCACACAGACGAAAAATAATGGGGCGGAGCCGCCCCGACTTGGCTGGCTGACCGCGGCGTGGGAAAGGAGAGCGTGAAGGGCGCGATTCAGCCAGACACAGGACCAGGCCTAGGATGGAGGCGGACAGAGGCAGCCTTTATGGAGGGGGCAGAAAGGCGAGCTCCAGAGTCACCACCCGGCTAAAGAGAGGAGGTGCGGGGGGCACAGTGAGGCCACTGAAAGCCTCCATTCAGGCATGTGCCGGGGGACTTTTCCAAGCTTTACCTTTATTATGCCTGTGATCGTAACTACAGGCCCAACAAGGCCATTTAACAGCGCTGGCAGTCTGTACAGGCTGATGTCTGGGAGCTCAAGGTTAGACCTGCCTGTGGCTCTCAAACACTCACACACGCGGGGAAGTGTGCGCAGTTCAGACAAAAGGAGTGTCAGGAGAACACAGGCGTGGATCACACAGACCACCAACACGTTTAACACGGCCTGCATCACAAGAACCACCAACACGTTTAACACAGCCTGCATCACAAGAACCACCGACATGTTTATCACAGCCTGCATCACAAGAACCACCGACATGTTTATCACAGCCTGCATCACAAGAACCACCGACACGTTTATCACAGTCTGCATCATAAGGACCACCAACACGTTTATCACAGTCTGCATCACAAGAACCACCGACATGTTTATCACAGCCTGCATCATAAGGACCACCGACACGTTTAT
>JAODKN010000042.1:2609697-2623396 GCA_026774425.1 Petrocephalus zakoni | reverse complement strand
CTCACATCACCACAGAATCATCATTAAATTACTCTCAGATCTCTATTGAATCATCCTCAAATCACTTCAGATCACCAGTTATAGATATATGTACTGTACAATACATTGTATATATATGCACAGTGCTCAGATACATATACTGTACATATACAGTACATGTACTGTACAAATCCACTTCACAGATACATATATTGCACATATACATATACACAGTTATTTTCTGGCAATCTCTACAGCAGTTATCATGTCACTAACCATGGATGTGAGATCTGTTACTACCTGCAAATTTTAATATTATTTAATCTGCGATTTTATAATAAGAAGATTGTTATTGTTGCTGCATCACCATCAGCCCATTTCTGGAAAAGGCAGTGAAACTGATCCGGGACCAGATTAGGAGCATTTTCATGCATTCTCATTAAAACGCCACCCCCTCGCCCTCCGCCCCCTGCCAGCAGGCCCTCGTCGGGGCTGGAATCACCGGCCCGGCGCCTTCAGCGAGAGAGACGCGGGCTCCCACACTCACTGCTGCGTGAGCAAAATCCCTCCTTTATTCTGAAAATAGAAGTTACCCCTCCCCACAAACACCTCCTCCCCGAAAGAAAGTGAGCATATTCAACCTTGAGTAATTATTGCTTTTCGCCTGAGTCACTGCGAAGGTGCAAAAAAAAACAAGGCGACATACTGTCGGCAGCCAGCAGGTGGCGATCACACGAGTCAGGCCTGAGCAGTAACACTGCTCCAGGAGAGGGAGAGAGGTACTAACAGGCTTGGAATGAAAGCTTGCGAGTGGATGGAGTTTGGCCGTGTGTGTGTGTGTGTGCACAGGCAGGTTGATCCCTACCTTAAGATTAAATCTTACACCAATTATCCGCACTTGTATCTAATTGGTGTTTGTAAGGATGAGATTCAGATTTGCATCCATTATGCACTTATACAGAGCTGACAGTAAGGTAGCGGGGGGCGGGACTTCAGGGTCATGTGGCCGTCATGTGCCCCCCCGCCACTGTCATGTAAGCCAGAGCAGGAAGGGGAGGACCCACCATCGAGAGCATCCTCCCTAGCCTCACTGATCCCACTTTGTCTCACAGCATCCAGGCACTCTGCTCCTCGGGTCTGGGAGATTTCCCCCCAACTGCTGCTCCCACTCACAGATCTTAGGCTCTTTGAGGCCTCATGCTAACAGGGCTGCAACACACAGCAGACACACGTGTCACGCCGTGTCAGCCCGCACCCGCCTCCCACGCCAGAGCACCACCATCATCTCTCCCCATTATCCTGTTACCCTCGGAATGCATCTGAATATTAATGCAGCCTGCACCAATCAGACTCCGCTTCAGTGGGGTGGGGGGGGGGGTGTGTGATGTCAGCACTGACAGCTGATTGCAAAGGACGTCAATGGCTGGCAATTAGGCAAGAGAAAAAATGGGAACTGGGAGGGAGAAACGAGCCAGAACAAGGTGGGTGATGTTCATACTGGCGCCTCCCTGCCATTGCTCTGGATCCCAAGCCTTGGACACCAAGCCTGGTCCTAAGCACCTACCGGCAGCTGCCAATTAGGGTCGTGATACAACCCCAACTGGACAGGTGCTCTCAGTGGGTGGGCGGCCACCATCCCAGTGCTGGCTAGAACATGGGCAATGAGGGACCTATGGGAAGAGGTGTCAATTTCAGGTCCAGACCAGGATTTTGTTTCATCCAATCAGTTGAGCATAAAGAGTCACATTCACAGAGTAGCTCAATTAGTTGGTTGAAACAAAATCCTGGTCTGGATTTTTACTTACTGGACCTGAAATTGACACCTCTGCCTATGGGTTTCCCTGCATCAGGCTTGCATCCTTGGATTTAATCTGCAAGCTATTTAGGTCCCTGGTGGGTTTGACTGTGTTCTCGGGCAGGAACAGAAGCCCTGCCCCCTGCTGGAGGGAATGCACATCAGCTTCAAGGATGCATGGCGCATTGTGGTAGGTGCACCTATTACTCCGTTCCGGCGGTAAGGACTGTTACCAAGGGGACAAGTGTGACTGATGCTCATAATTCCTTAATGACGATGTCTCACTGTGAGTTAATGTATAACGACCCCCTCAACTCCCACCCCTACCCCTGACCCAGGTCATGGTATGCTGACTGACTGTGGTTAGGTGTTGGGACGGGGCTTCGAGGTTAGAGACACAGGGTACATCCGAAATCGCATACTTACGCAGCATAAACTGAATCTCAACAGACAGCCACTATAAAAAGCAGCATGTACTGTATGTATGCATGAAAACCGTATGCATGCACTTGGACTCACTGCCTTTGCCACCTCGCATATTACCTGTCATCACTACCAGTGATGTAGCTTAACCCCCAAAAAAGTTTAAAACTATTAACAACAAAATACATATTTGAGTCAATCTGTGTAACTGGACCTTGTTTCCTGCTTAAACAGAAGCGATTCCTCCTGCTCGTTGACAAAGAGCCTGAGCAATTGACATTCTTCTCTGCTCCCCTGGTCTTGTGGAACAGTGTAGCATCCATCGGTTATTTTGTAGAAGGTAGTATGTCTTCCAGGTATCATTCGCCTACTGTCTCATCCAAACTGAGCATTCAGACATACTATACTGCTCACTCCGCATACTATATTTCGCCTACTACATAGCGAGCAAGTATATAATTTTGCTTCCACATTTGCAGAACAGTAAATTATGTAACCAGGGCCTTGTCATGGGACGTGAATATGGCACAGCCCATAAGTGACATTATTGTAAAGCATGGGGACCAGGTCACCGAATTCAGTGACTGCTCACACTCCAGGAGGCCTCCTGCACTGTGTCTGCCGCTCTGCTCTAAGAGGGCATTGGAGGGCAGGGAGGTCAGCAGAGAGCAGCAGAGGGCGACCTGATCAGGGGCTGTGCTCTGAGTTCATGTCTCCCAGGCTGAATTCCAGCCTCATCACCATCCCGTGGCGTTCCTGAAACCCAGGGCCGAGCCTGCAGGATGGCGTTCCTGGGACCCGGGCCCAAGCTTGCAGGATGGCGTTCCTGGGACCTGGGCCCAAGCTTGCAGGATGGCGTTCCTGGGACCCGGGCCCAAGCTTGCAGGACAGCGTTCCCAGGACCCAGGCCAGAACCTGCAGGACGGCGTCCTCAGGGACCCAGGGCGAGCCTGCAGGACGGGGTCCTCAGGGACCCAGGGCCAAGCCTGCAGGACGGCGTTCCTGGGACCCGGGCCCAAGCTTGCAGGATGGCGTTCCTGGGACCCGGGCCCAAGCATGCAAGATGGCGTTCTCAGGACCCAGGCCAGAACCTGCAGGACGGCGTCCTCAGGGACCCAGGGCCGAGCCTGCAGGACGGCGTCCTCAGGGACCCAGGGCCGAGCCTGCAGGACGGCGTTCTCAGGACCCGGGACCGAGCCTGCAGGACGGCATTCCCAGGACCCGGGACTGAGCATGCAAGATGGCGTTCTCAGGGACCCGGGGCCGAGGCTGCAGGACAGCTTTCCCAGGACCCAGGGTGAGCCTGCAGGATGGTGCTAAATGGCTCAGACTCCCATCCTGTGGGAGCAGCAAGATGATTCACTTTTAAAATGAGGCATCAACGCTGATGAACGGGGGAGGGGAAGGCCCTCAGCAGCTCTGTACACCCCTAACCCAAATCCTGAACCTAACCCTTGTCCTTGACCTTACACAAGCTGGACCTCTCTGCATGACAGGGCATTTATTAGCATTTTTAAATTTCATTGTATGTTTTTAATCCTTCCTCCATTATCGCGCTTTTAGCATAGCCAATCAGCATGTGGGGATAGACAAAGCCACATGAACACAGGGAGAACACACACACTCCACAAGCGTGTAGGCAGGAGCAGGACTCTAACCCTCCCCCCAGGGACGTCAGGCTACACTGAGACCTGTATTTCTTTCGTCCATCCGAGCTTGTCCTCCTTGACAGATCACCCAAGACACTGCTCCCCCCCCCAGGACAGGGTGCCGGAACAGCTGTAAAACACCACCTCAGCGCCCCTCTCCCCCCACCAGACACACATTAAGCACACCCACTCCAACTATATATGAAGTCACATATTAAACTTCCAACAATTAACACACATATTAAACCTCCAACAGTTACCGGAAGTGTTCGAGAAGATTCTGATTAGTTATCTAACAAAAGGGCATGTTTATGCTCATCAGGACATGACCGTTTTCAGACAGGATAGCTAAACATGTAGCGAAATTTCGTAGGCAGCTTTGGTTCGTCTGCGTGAGAAATCCATGAGCAAGTGGGTTATAATCTCTACTGCAGCAATTACCCATCTTCAGACGGTGTGATTCAGATCATGATTTCGCCTAACGGAAATTATTTTCCAGCCCTAATGGCGATGACACATTTCGGGTTTTTCAGCACACGATTAGCGTTTAGTCCCGAGTCTCACCGGGGCCCCGAGACGAGCTGCAAATGAAGGTGTGGGCGGTAAAACGCGAGCAGCAGAAAGCGCGCCTGGTGGTGGCGCTGACGAGTCCCTGGTGAGGGGCGGTAGTTTGATTGACGACAGCGAAACTGGACGTGAACCGCCTCCAGATGCAGATGGTGTAACTGCATCACAGCTTATACTCTGCGAGGTTATACTCTGTTAAGTCATATTCTGTGACCTTATGCTCTGTGAGGTTATATTATTTTAAGTTATATTCTGTGAGTTTATACTTTGGGACCTTATACTCTGTGAGGTTATAGTTTGTTAAGTTATTTTCTGTGAGCTTATACTCTGTGAGGTTATACTCTATTAAGTTATATTCTGTGAGCTTATGCTCTGTGAGGTTATACTCTGTTAAGTTATATTACGTGAGCTTATACTCTGTGAGATTATACATTGGGAGGTTATACTCTGTGAGGTTACACTATGTTAAATTATATTCTGTGAGTTTATACTGTTTGAGCTTATACTCTGTGACGTTATACTGTTAAGTTATATTCTATGAGCTTATGCTCCGTGAGGTTATACTATGTTAAGTTATATTCTGTGAGCTTATACTCTACTTTGTGAGGTTGTATTCTGTGGGGGGTGGTCAGACACGCGGTCGGTGTGACAAGTGTCGCGGTCACATGACATCTCACTGAGTTCCGTGGCCGTGGCTTGACAGCCACAGACAGCAGGGCAGGCAGCACATGGCAGCATACACGCACGTGACACATGGATGACACAGGGGAGAGCTGACCCCCTTTCGCAGCTGACTCGGACCCAGATGGTGTGCGTGGTCAGGACCACCCCCCCAGAACAGACAAAAGTAACACACTCTGTGGCTCAGTGGATCAGGGCCCGGTGCCTGTGATTGTAAGGCTGCTAGTTCAAACCCCAGGCTCAGCTGCAATGTCACCACTGAGCAGTATCCAAGACGAGTTAGTAACACTCTGCTGTGGTAACTAGTACCCTGCCATAGATAAACTCCTCAGTCATCCCCCTGTCTGCATCTTTCTCCTCCGATTCCTCCCCTGGACAGCTTTGCTCTTTTTGACACGACTATATTTGTCAGTAAATCACTGCAGGTCCAACTAAACGCGGGGGAGAGGGACTACTTACCAGGTCATGTAGTTATACTATTGCGGTTTTATTTTTTGCAAGATTGCGAAATAATAGTTTTATAGTTTTAAAATCTGTGCAAAAAAAAGCTTATAAACCCCCCCCCGCCGCCCCTGTGGGTAGAGGGCGCCCCCAGCGTTTGACTATACCACCTACGCAATGGGCCGGCTCTACTCAGCAAAGTAACTTCTCATGAGCAAGACCTGTAACCCCCCAGCTGCTCCGGTGACTGTCAGGTCCAGGCTTCTCAAAAAAGTGTTTGCTAAATATATAAAATGTAAGGGGGATGTTAAGTTTAGTTATTCTAGCCCAAATCATTTTCAGAACTCTGACTCTCATCAGCATGCTTGCAGAGGGGGGTAGAGGTTGTGGGTGGAAGGTAATGAGGATAGAATGTCTTAATTTGGACTTAATGAGCAGAAACATACTTTATGTCAATCGGTCCTGCAGCATCTCAGCACTAACAACAAAAAGACTAACAGTATTGCTGTTAGTGAGGTTGAGGTCATGTATGATTATATATGACTGTGCACAGGCCTGTGACATTCAGTGGCCTGTTCCCTGTTGATTCACTTTGTTGCTCATTCTCCACTGTCCTGCGTGCTCCCTGTGGCCCTGGGGGGGTCCCGCTCGCACACACACCAGTAACCCGTGAGACAGAGAGTCTGTGTTCTGCCTGTTGCTCGGCCCAGCAGGTTAGTGCATATGTTAGACACACCCCCAGATCCTCAAACGCACGTTTTTAAAGGTGTGACACTTTATCACCTTAAGTGGCGTACAACGCTGCTTCGCAGAGACGCCCCCGTGTTAACAAGCACACTCAACTTCACATTAATTGCTTTCTGTTTCCACATTTCGTTTTTGTGTCAGTGCTAATAATCTGTCACTTTCTTAAGCATCAGCTGGCCTTCGGAACTAGAGAATAATGGGATCTTGACGAGCAAAATGGATGGATTAAAGTGCGAGAATAAAGGCTTATGGGGGGGCTGGATCCCCGGGAAGGTGTCAGCTCTGTTTATATGGCGGAGCCGGAAACATCACGATAAACGCAGCGAGCGACGAAGGACCAGCGGGTTATTACCGGCGGGAGAGGAGGTGCAGAAGAAGGAGAAAGCCGCCTTGTGGAGGGGCAAAAGAGAGAGACAGACAGATAGAGAGAATGACAGATAGATTTGAATAGAAAGGGAACAGTCACATGAACAGGGAGACAAATAGCAATATGCTATTTAAAAATATTTTAGCACATGCAATTAAACACTAAACAATACGAGCGCAACTGTGAACAACACAGAATGAGGCCAAGTGAGGCTCGGTGCCTGTTCCGGTGTTTTCCGTGTGAGCGGCAGACCGAAGACTTGTCTCATTCCGGTGAAAAGCTTTAAACGAGCGGACGAGGTGCCCCGTCATCCCCCCCCAGGATATGAACGTCCTTCATGACACGTGCCTCGTGAACAGGAGGCCTAATCATCTACTCAGCTGCCCAGTCAAGTGGTTAGAGAGACATATTCCTCTCGACAGTCTGAAGCACACGGTCACACACATCTTTTGGGATATTTGCCTTCAAAATCCATCCATACAGACATTGATCAGCATTGATATGCTTATGATGAATTCTCTTCTGTAAGAAACAGCCTGGACGCTGGAAGGGGTTTTTGTGTTCACCCAATCTTAGCAGTGGATGCGTCATTCCCATGACTGCCTGTAGAGGGCGTTACTTTGTGAAGCTGTTATTGGATTAGGTTCACCTGGTGTGTAAATGGATGCTAACTTTAAGTAACAAGGTGTCTTTCAGTCAGGAGGTGACGCTTGTCTTCATTAACTTCCCTCAGGTTAGGGGGGGATGGTTATGGCAGCCTGGGTCTATTTTAATGTCTTTGCTTTTGACAGGACATGGTCCCAGAGAACAGTTTCTCTCCATTCTGCAAACCCAAACTCTTTCGCAAGAACATCCACCTGTCCATACTCCTTCCAGTACCCAGGGCGGGGGGAGAGTGTAGCCTGGACAGGACGCTGGTCCATGGCGTTGTGAGGTGATAATGCTACCAGCCACACAACCTAAAGATGATTCATTCCCAGGATGAATGTAGACTAAGCTTGGCCCCGCCTCTTTCAGACACACCCCCATCTGAAAAAGGGCCTCCACCTATAATCACCATGCGATGTACTTCTGCAGAAATGCCCTGCCTGTATAAATCTTACTGACTGATCAGAGTCACTGAGGCCCGAAACTTGCTCCGAATTTTGGGGAATATTTGGCATATAAAGGGGGTCCCAGTGAACTGCACCCCTGAGGCAGCAGGCCCTGTCCCGGGCAGGTCTGGCAGCTGGCCTTCTCCCACCTCCCTCCTCCATCTTCCCCTCCTCCACCTGCCTCTCTCTCTCTTTCTCTTTCTCTCTCTCCTCTGCCTCCGCTCCCCTGCTCACACCATTAACACTGCTGGCCAGGCATCATCACTGCTGTCCTGCTCACAAAAGTGCAGCGAGCTGACCTGGGGGAGGGGGTACCTGGGGGCGTGAGTGCATCAAGAGCTGATGGGCTCTCAGAAGAAGCCCTTTCAAGCTGCCCGCTCCCCTCGCAAGAGGAACACCGTTTTACAAGCACTGCACACTGCATAAACAGGCAAATCACCTCAATGTCACCATAAAGTTACCAAGACTGAACGTGTGCAAAGGTTATATTCTATCAGGTTATACTCTGTGAGTTTATACTCTATCAGGTTACACTCTGTGAGCTTATGCTCTGTGAAGTTATACTCTGTGAGGTTATTCTATCTGAGGTTATATTATGTGAGCTTATACTCTGGGAAGTTATACTCTGTGAGCTTATACTCTACTCTGTGAGGTTGGACTCTGTGCAGTACAGACCCAGAATCGGCCCTCTACCAGGTCGAAGTGACAAGTGTCACGGTCACATGACATCTCGCTGAGTTCCGTGGCCGTGGCTTGACAGCCACAGAAGGTTGAGCACCTGTCCATCAGAGCCGTGCCCAGGGAAGGCTCATGCCAGCGACTGTCAGAAAGTAAATGGGCAGTCAGCACATGCCAGCATACACGCGCATGACGCACACGTGAGATGTGCATGACACACACATGACACACGCATGACAGTGGAGACACATTGGGTAGAGCAGGACCCCTCCCAACACCCGGGTCACTTCCCAGGTCTGAAACCCAACCATCACCCATCAGCCAGATGCAGCCTATCCTCATAGGGGGGGTCTGTCCCCCCATAGTGTGGTTTAATAATTTGAGAGGGGGGGGGTCACAGGATCTGGAAAACAGTCCTAAGTTCTAAGGGCAGCCACACTAACAAGGCACACACCAGTGCCCCCCTGCAGATGTGGGGGATGGTACAGCTAGATGGCACTGCTGGATGGGTCCTCTGCTGGTGCCTGTACCACTGCCCAGCAATCCGGGACCCACTCAAATAACAAGAAACATTTTATTTACTTAGTAGCCACGTCTGCCCAAAGGGTTGGACATTTTTCGGAAAGCTGGGTCACTGGAGAACTGGGGGTTTAGGGCCTTGCCCAAGGGCCCAACAGTGGCATCGCAAGAGATTTGACCCAACGACCTTCCAAGCACAGACACAGCATCCGAACCCACTGAGCCACAAAGCGCCACACAAGCCGCCCACGACACACCAGGAAAAGCTGAGCAGTGAGGAGGGGGGCAGAGAAGGTGACCTTCATACAAATCCTTGAGCTCTTTGCTACAAGGAGCTGCCCCTAACATCGCTGGGCATTCTCAAACAGCACTCGAGACAAACGTCCTTAGCGGCATCAGGGTGGCCAGCTGCGTTCAGCACTGACGCGTCATGAGACCTGACCGTGTTCCGCACTAACACCTTGTGGGAGCCAGCTGCGTTTAGCACTGAAACATCGGTGGAGCCGGCTGGATTCAGCACTGACTCATCGGTGGAGCTGGCCACGTTCAGCACTGACACCTCGGGGGAGCCGGCCGCCTTCAGCACTGACACCTCGGGGGAGCCGGCCGCGTTCAGCACTGACACCTCGGGGGAGCCGACCGCGTTCAGCACTGACACATCGCGGGAGCCGGCCGCGTTTAGCACTGACACCTCCGGGGAGCCGACCGAGTTCAGCACAGACACCTCGGGGAGCCGACCGTGTTCAGCACTGACACATCGGGGGAGCCGACCGTGTTCAGCACTGACACCCCGGGGGAGCCTACCGCGTTCAGCACTGACACCTCGGGGGAGCCGGCCGCATTCAGCACTGACACCTCGGGGGAGCCGACCGAGTTCAGCACAGACACTTTGGGGGAGCCGACCGCGTTCAGCACTGTCACATCGGTGGAGCCGGCTGCATTCAGCACTGACACCAAGGGGGAGCTGGCCACGTTCAGCACTGACACCTCAGGGGAATCAACTGCATTCAGCACTGATGTGGTGACAGACGGTGGTGGGATACATAATACAGAGGGGATACTTTGTTAGAAATTTCAAACATATCTGGAGTGACAACATAGGCAGTGTGTAGAGACACCCACATACTCTCATCAGATCCTAACACAGCATGACCTCAAACAAACACGGCGGCTTGCATGGGGATGGTGGACCCACCTGGCGGGGTGACGTGCACTGTTGGACACAGGAACGCCTGGAAGCTGGAGGCGCAAAGTTCACTCACGGTGCCCATGGTCGCTGTCAGGAGTCACGGTCCTTTCCCAGAATCCCGGGCAGGTGGACTAGACAGTAAGCAAGTGTGTGTCGTTTCTGAGAAGAAGTAGTTTGTGAGTGTGTGCTTGCATATGTATGCGTAATTGTGTGGCTCTGTGTGTGTGTCCGTGCGCTTTGAGAAAGTGCGCCTGCCTGTGTGCTTTCTTCGGGAGTGTGTGTCAGTGTGTGTGTGTTTGTTGCCCTCTTCCTCCACCAGTGAAGCAGAAAGGGGCTTCCCCTGCCTACGAGGTCTTCACTTGTCCCTGACCCGCCTCTCTCTCTCACGCACACACAGACACACACACCCCACAGAGATGCCCAGAGCGCTGTCTTGACTGCCGCCCTCCTTCCCTTCTCCTCTGCCTGCTTCCCTCTGCTCCGCTCTCTTGCTGTCTCTCCGTCTTGCTCTCCTTCTCCCCTCTTTCATGCTCTCTCTATCCCTCCCTCTTTCTCTCTCTCTCTCCCTCCCTCTCACTCACTCACACACACACACATACTCCTGTTGCTTTGCGCACTAGCTGTGAGGTATTCTTAGAGCCAGCAGACCACACAATCGTATGCACACACAGATTAGAAACACAGAACGCACACTTTGAGTGTGTCATTATTCATTTACATTATCCAGCTCAGACTTTTGTGCACACAGAAATTTGGTTACGCACCTACACACTTGCTCTCACATTTTCAGTGTAACTCAGTGTCTATGGTACCCACTCAAACACAGACACACACACACGCACACACACACACACATGCAAAGGTCCCTAATCATTACATGACACCATAACGCCTACCCAGCCCTAACCTTAACCATAAGTAACCAAACAAAATACAAGACTTTTGGCATTTTCAGTGCTTTGATTGCATATTTTTGGGGACCTGAAAGTTTTCCCCCCAAGCATTTGATCCTCACAATGTGGTAAATATAAATCCACACACACAACTACAGAAGGCCCATTCAGAAATGTATGGCAGCTTTGCTGCTGTGAGGTTTGCAGGCAGACCTGGCTCTGCTGTGTGGCCATGGATATAGGGGAATTTTTACAGCAATTCTCTTTAACCCCTGTGTTTTCAGGGAGACCCCCCCCCCATGAGGATAAAGGCCCCAAAACCTCAGCAAGTGCCACCTCGTCACCGCCTACTGATCCTCGCCACCGCCTACTGATCCTCGTCATTGCCCCGCCTACTGATCCTCGTCACCGCCTACTGATCCTCGTCATTGCCCCGCCTACTGATCCTCGTCACCGCCTACTGATCCTCGCCATTGCCCCACTCCATACTCGCCGGCTGTTTGCTGCCGTTTTTGTAATTTCCATTTGAGTGATTCCTTAAGTCGCTCTCTCTCACCCTCTCTCTCGATCTCTGTCGTCTCTCACTGTCACAGATCTGTCTGCTCTTCCCACCGTGGGTGACACCGAGTAATTATGCAAGTTTGGTCCCCGTTTTGTACGGCATCCCTCATCAGGCCACACCCCTCACAATTCATCCCATATCCCCATCTGGCCATGCTCCTCACCCCCATCAGGCCATGCCCCCTCATCCCCCATCAAGCCACACCCCTCACAATTCATCCCATATCCCCATCAGGCCACACCCCACATCAGGCCACACCTCCTCATCTGCCATCCCCATCAGGCCACACCCCATACACTTCATCCCATATCCCCATCTGACCACGCTCCTCATCCCCATCAGGCCACGCCCCTCATCAGGCCATGTCCTCATATCCCATCCTTCATCCTCCATCAGGCAATGCTCCTCATCCCCCACCCTGCAATCATCCAGCATCAGGCCATGCCCCCCACACTTCATCAGGCCATGTCGCTTACCCTATCAGGCCACGCCCCTAATTCCCATCCCCCTTCAGGTCACACCCCTCACCCCATCAGGCCAAGCCCCTCATCCCCATCAAACTCTGCCCCTCAGCTCCCATGAGCCCAAATCCTTCATCATTGATCGATCATCCTGCATCCCTGGCCCCCCATCCCTGAGCCCGCTACTCTTCCTGCCCAAGCTTCCCAGCCCCAAAATCACACTGCCAGGGTTTGTCCATACAAAGGCTTTGCGTACCTATTAAGTGTTCCCCGTTGCTAAGCAACAAGGTCACATGAATTAAATGTCGCTGTATATGAATCAGCAAACACTTTCATTTTGCTAACATCTTAAAAAGAATAATTATGACCATTGTTATTCTATCAAAAGTGTTCATGAAGACATATGCTATTCACAGGAGCACATTATCAGGGATATGACAGGGACAGGAACCTTGGAAACACACAGACATGCAAACACACATTTAAACAGACACACATTTCATTAATTTCCTCAGTGGATGCCTTTGTGTGAGGACCAGAAAACAGGATCTGCCAGTGTCACTGGAGAAACTGGGGTTAGGGGCCTTTGCTCAAGGTCCCAGTGGTGATATGATTACTCTGTGGGCTGTGAGATTTGAATCCATAATCCCAGGGCCCAAGCCCCCAGGACACACGCACAGACACACACACACACACACACACACACAGAGCTCTGACACAGCCTCTTCTGTCTCCCCACATCTGCCGGTCACCTCATGAATGAAACTCCACACAAGCTCATCCATCACAGCCACCAGCACCTCACACCCACCCTCAATCCGTCCCGCATCCTAAAATCCCCCACCACGAAACCTCTCGCTACAGACGGTGACTGCAGATCGGGGGAAGCGAAGCACCTGCAGGGCATTGTGGGAAGTTGGTCCTTGATTACCCCAAAGGAATTCTGGGTAAAGTATGATGAGGCCGTGATTTTGGCTTTCGGTCACATGTAGGGCACCGGAGGTGATTATAAAATTCAGAGCCTGCCTGGAGAGTCTGAGGTGGTGGGGAATGCCAACACATGACGGCAACTGCCACTCTCTATCGACAGCCCCTCCCCCAACTGCTGACTCAGCACTCAGGAGAGATGTGTACCTGTCCTTGATGTCTCACATCACCCGCCCCCCTACACACACACACACACACACACACTCATTGTACTTTTATAATTAGAGAAGCTAATTCCCAGGAATCCTAACAGGTTATGCTCCTGCAACTAAAAAGCTGCCCCACACATGAGCTGCTGGTCACACACAGGCCACGCCCAGCAAAGCTGGCCCACCCCCATCAGGCAGTGCCGGCTAATCACATGACTTCAGCCGCAAAAGAACAGCCCAGACAACAGCAGCCCATAAAAGCACCAGTAACGACAATGTCTAAATTGCTTTAAATGGATTCAAAATGCCAGATCGGGGCAGGAGAGTATGGAATATTTGCTTTTCTACCAATTTAGACACACAACACCGGTCACATGATCCTGACCCTCTAAGTGTCCCCATCTCCAAAACCCCACCCCCCATCATCCCTCAGGCTGCCACCCCCATGCCGTATTCTCCCCCGCCGCCCCCCGCGGGCGGGGGGGGGGGCGGGGGGGGGGGGGGGGGGGGGGGGGGGG
>JAODKN010000042.1:2562157-2574461 GCA_026774425.1 Petrocephalus zakoni | reverse complement strand
CCAAAAAAGCAGTGGGGTTTATTCAATCAATCAGCATTTCTTGACATTGTTTCCATGAGAAACCAAACAGAATAGAAGTGTAAAAACCCTTCGATCACCTTGTCATCAACCTGGGGTGCAAATAAGTGAAGTTTCCCTTATTGGGCTGAAAGGTCTGTGGTTCCTGCCAACATGACACTGCACTGAGGTTAGAGGAGATGCATCATGGAAATAAGGGCTGTAGTGGCCAGCCAGCCTGATCCCACAGGATGTGTTGGTGCAACCCTGGGGGCACGACCATCTGCGTGTGGACATTGCTGCGTCACGGGTGGGGAGCAATCCCAGCTTCAACTCACCACTGAACCACCACAGTGACTGGTCTGGATATTTCCACTGCATCCGATGGAGCTCTTTCTCATGGGCTATCTGATGCATTGCTGGGGGTGGATGTAAGGGTGGTCATTACCTGTGATGCCATTCCATGGGGGGTTCCCAGGCTTTCGCAAGAGTGCTAGACCACTAATTTATAGCCACATGGGCCTTTTAAAATCCAGCAAATGTGCTGCATTTCTCCAACGCTTCTGTCATTGGGCAGACATGGGACTGGTTGGGGATCTTAGGAAGTTACATTGATCAGAAAGGTCATATCAGAGGGGGTGAACAAAATAGGCAGGAACGTTCTCACCGCCCCACCCATCCTTCCATTTAATCTCTGTCTCTTTTGGACGTTTGTGTCCTACTAGTGAAGGAAGCTTAAAGGCTGGTTCTAGAGTGACTTTACCTGTAGCCTCTCTGATTGGTTAAGTGACTGTAGTGTCCAGAGCGTTGGGTGGCCCTCAAAGGTTTGACAGTAAATAAGAGTTGGGAGACATCTCTTCCCATCCAGGCAAATGACCCCAGAAGAGGCCTCGCAGACTCTAACCAGCTGAATGCTGGAGCTTCCACCAGTTGTAAATGGACACAGAACATGGCAGACTAAGACTAAAAGAGAAACATGGGGTCCTCGGTTCTTCTAGAATACTGTGTGTGTTTGTGTGTTTTTCTTCTTTTACATACTGTCAATTATACTATGGATGGACTTGACAAATTTAGCTTTCTAGCCCAAACACAAACAAATATGTTCCAGAGGCAACAAGAGTATCTGGCAGCTCTCACAGCAGGCCTTGTTAACACTGCACAGCGGCAGACTGTGCTTCCGTGCCGTTAGAGTCACGGACAAATCAAGGGTCTGATATCAGTCAGTATTGTATTTCATGATGTGTTTCCTAGCAGATGACCAAGGATATCAGCATGTTTCATACCAAGCTGATGTTGAGGAAGTTTGAAGGACATTTCTTGAAACCAGGACAAGAGATTGCAGCCAGGCAGATTATATGGTAACATTTTTTTTTATTATATAAAGTTATTATTACTCTTTCAGTAGCATGACCAGTAGCTGATCACCACTGCAGCACCCAAAGAACTACCAGCATCACGCAGCATGGCCTATGGATTGGGTGGCTCTTTGCTGTAGAGTTCATCGAGAAGGTGATCTATGCAGAGCACCCTGGCAGGATTACTCAAGCTATGACAAAGCCCTGGTGCTATTGTGTTAAAAGAGAACGTCACTGTATGACGTGAAACAGTTACTGAACATGAGGTGAAAAATTCACAATTTTCAGCAGCCCTTCCTGTGACGGGGGAACTGAACCTTTGACCAGGAGGTTTCTAAGGTCATTTGCAAAGAGGCCAATCAGAGTTCAATGAAAACCATTAAGCCATGAAAAACCATTAAAAAAATAGAGACCAGTATATTTTTTTCCAGTTTCATATTTTCATAATTGTTTTACTATCTTAACACCGGATAAAATCTTAAAAAAAAAATCTTATTACTAAACAGGCCTCTTAGAATTGCAATTCACCCCAATTCCCCTACCTTCTGTTGACTTAATCTCCTGAGCCCTGGGCTTTTGTTCGGTGTGCATTTTTTAAATTTCCTTTAGCTTTTTTCTTTCGCATCTTGTTCTCTTACTGTTTTGCCTATAGTGCTTATCTGACCACTAGATAGCAGAACAAATGTCCCTGAATAAGTACATCAGGTCTAAGTTAAGCAAAATAACATATTATAGAGCTGGGAAGCCAAAATGTAATGCGCCCATATGAGGACACAGGGTCTCAGCCATGGATTACAATCTGTGGAAGAGAAACAAACCATTCAGGCTTCAGAGATTGGCTGGGTTTCATTGGCCAAGCATGTAATGACTGCTCACTTCTCACTGCTTGTTGTCTATGTCCGAGTTTTGGATGGCACTATAGCGGAACATGCAGGGTTAATGAGCTTATAAAGTGCCCATGGATTTGATGCTAGCCTTCCCAGCTCTGTGAAGTTTTGCATATGAGGGTTTGACTGGTGCTCTATATCTCCAAGGCTGGTTGATTTTCCAAAGCCAGTGGGCCTGACTGATTCCCTAGCAGTTTTGAGCAATTCTGTCTAAAAGTTCTCCTCCCCAAGCAAAAATATATAGGATCTTACAGCTCCTTTATCTCTAAGGGCTGATGCCTCCAGCAGCAGGGACCTGGCTACAAACTGCTGGAAACCCCCCCCCCCCGTTTATCTCAGACTGCTCCACCAAGTGGTTGTAAGGAGAGTGGGGCCTCTTGACAGACCAGTAACTGAAACTCTTGGATTTCATGCTGTTTCAGAGTGAGCATCTCTAATACCCGGCAACCGAAAGCTTAATTACAGAGATCAATATCAACACTTAACAGATGAACCGGGCTTCAAGAACATTTTTTTGCATCTAAGCACAATTTTCCAGAAAATCGCCCTGTCACTATTGTTAAAAGAACCCTATTCTTTGTGCTGTGGGGACGGACAAAGTCATCTGGAAATAGAGATCTGTGGCTTTGTGGGTCATCAAAGTGAAAATGAATGAGCATATCCTTACATTAGTTTTGAACATGTCACATCCTTCGATGTTCCTGACCCCCACCGCCCAAAAACACCCACACCCCTGCCTTATATAGACATACTCCCGTCACTTCTTACGAGATCGGACAAAAAAACAGAAAAATTCGCACTTCCTCCTGAAATCTCAGAAAAAAAGTGACGACTCTGCTGGATTGCAGTAAGTAATTTAGTAACGGGGAGGGGGGTCCCTGCTCCACCCGTGACCTTTATTCTAACTCACCCCCTGACTTCCCATTGCGTGGTCTGAAAACAAAAAAACAACAGTTTTTTGACAAAGTAGATCATTGTTCTTCTAACTTAAAATATCCACAACATACAAATAAAATGAAAAACCGGTATTGCCCTTGCTAGTTAACGAGTTCGTTCCCTCGGCGGTAATTAATCGTGAGGTGAGATCGCACGTATATCGAACAAGTGCTCACTGACACGGGAGTCACGGCGGTCCTCTTTTAGGGCTAGGGGAGGAGCCCGGAGAGCAAGCCATAAAATGAGCCCGATCTCGGCGAAAAGAAAAACAGAGCCCTAGAAGGCAGTGGGAGCAGACGTCTCCGGCTCCGACGCGAGATTAGGCTCTGTTTACCCGGACGGTTCGCTCCTGCTGGATCTGCTTAGTGCGTTGTTTTCGGCCGCCGCCGGGAAGCCGCTTGGAGCGCCGCAACTTCGACCCATTTCTGCGCTACTGCGAAGACGCCGCTCACGTTTATTTGCCGAGGTCTATAGCTAGCGACGTCTTCCCCAGCAGCAGCCTTAAAGTACGGCGACGTGGAAAACATGACTTGTACGATAAGCAGCTTCTTGGCCACTCTGCTGGTGTTGCTCCTCTGGCGGGTGGGGGAGATCGCAGACGCCTGCAGCTGCTCCCCGGTGCATCCTCAACAGGCTTTTTGTAATGCAGATGTAGGTAAGTAAGATCGCACATCAGGGTGACGTCGTGCAGCCGCTATTTCTTTTTTGCCTAGGTCTATAATGGTAGTGTTCCAGTGCGCCCCTCTGGTCTCTCCCTTTGGCGTCTGCTGTGTTTTGGTACGGCTGCGTTTATTTTAATGAAATGATGGCAAGCGTCCTGCGATCCTCCTTCAGGGCGTGAGGATCACATTGTTGAGTTTGGCATGCCTTCAGAAGTGACAACAGAATGACCCACGCTTATTCTAGACGCGCTGGGGAGGTGCATCGAGCGTCGGAGCGGAAACTTAAAACCTGGTACGGTGTTGTTGTGGTTTGCGATCGGCTTCTTGGTTGAAGACAAGATGAGTTATTTATTACCAGATTCATTATTCGTTAGCGGATGACGAGCACAGCTGTCCAGGCGCAGCCCAGCTGGGACGAAACAAATACAGTGTAAAATAAGGACCAGAATAAAAGGTCGCGCAAAGTACGCGCAGCGGCGTCCGATGGAGAAGCGAAAGTGACCGGCTAATTGCTTAATTGCGGCGTTTAGATTACGATCACTAGTGCATAGTGAATAACTGCGGGAGTGACTGCATGTGACGGGCAGTTAATGCAGTAGTCTGAGTCCCCCCCCCCAAATACCTGGAGGATCTGGCGCTGGACGGCCGCATCGCGATGAAACCCCCACCAGCCAGCCCACCTCCCCTCTCCTTACAAACTGTTGGCTTCATGTTGCAAGTCCACAGAAGACTGGAATGCGATTAAAACCCCCAGTTTGGCTTCACTAAAACGTCCGTCAGCGAGTGGGCTATTAATCTCACCGCGGCGCGGAGACGCGCAGACACCGGGACTGATGGAGAGGGGCAGCGACAAAGATGCCATTATTATTCTGATCATGGCCCTGCAATCTTATCAAAAATATTGTCCTACTAATTTGTGTCCGTGGCTCTCGTTTGCGTTTCTTGTACAATATACTCACGCGAAGCGGCTTACCGTGATTAATGGGCAGAAATATCAATGTATGAAACACGTTTCACTTCATATTTCATTTAACATAATGTATTAGTGTGGGGCGCAGGGCTGCATGCGCGTCCGCCTTATCAGAGGATGCGAGATTTTCAAGTTTTATTTTCAGTCTCGTTCTCCTCGGGACGTCCAAGCAGGGGGGAGAGACCGCAGAAGGGAAAACAGGCTCAAACGTGCCCGTAACACTGTAATGGCTCTGAAATTCCATCGCCGTTTTCCCAGGCAAAGTTAAACTAACTTCCAGAAAATGGTTGTTTCATGCGGACAGATTTGGGTTCGCGGCGCGCTTCCCCAGCACAAGCGTTTTTACCCGCGTTTCATCACTGAGAACTCGGCCGTATAATATCGCACTTTGGTTATTAGGAGTAACTGGAAGCGTGGCACCGCAGGAGAGCCGTAAGGCCAGGCCGGGAGCGCTCACCGGCCGGCGGCCGGGCTCCGGCAGTACCCCGGGAGTAACAGGTCACCCGGAGCGGCGCATCGCCCTCATTTAGTGCACAATAGTGCCCAATAGTGCAACCTCGATAAAATCAGCATGGGAAGTCGGGCGCACTTTTTTGTTTGAGTGCGATTTATTTGAATAGAATCATCTTCCCTTTAATATAACACAGCCAGCGCTGTATGGCTTGTTGTATAGTATTATGGTTGAGGTGTTTTTGTTAGCTATCCATTTAAAAGTACTTGGTTTTATGAATTCTTGTTTCCAAGCGGGAAGAGAAATATATGTTAAAAAGATGTTTTTGTAAAAAAAAATATTTAATTAGTAAGTAAATGACAGCAATATGCAATATACCTTCTTTCCCCCTAAAGCAACCATAGATTGTATCATGTTTACTAGGAAAAGAACACAAAAAATACTGTGCCAGTTACTTTAGTACACAGACTGAGTGCCACATCTCAGCAGCCACTTCAAATCTGCCATGTGTTCTTGTGGCTGCATAAATTGGCTTTGATGGTTAATTAATGAGGCGGTGGCTTTATCCTGCATGGCAGGCAGCTGCCAGCTGCATTTAGCTCGCGGTGCTGGCCTGCATGCTCTCATCCACACTCTGCGATGATGCCAACAGCGCGAAGTGGGCAGAGTAGCCAGGGACTGGGATTGCAGAAACCGATCTCTGCAGCTTTCTGAAAGACATCAAGTCACTGTAAGTATCTGAATACTGATGCTCAGTTGGACACTGAATCTCAGTGATACTGGGGGGAAAAAAGTTTACAGTGAGAGGCAAACATTTACACATTTCTTTCAAGTGATGAACGGGGTGAGTGATGCCAGGTAGGGAGCCCTTGGCGGAGGCCTGGCCTATCTGTGATGTGGGTGAGTGCATTTTGGACAGGCCTTCTGTGAAGACGACTGTTCCTCTCCGACCCCTCGCCAAGGCAGGATTCCATGGCACGGGGGGGGGGGGTCAGTCTCGTCTGGTGTGTACGTGGCATGCGGTAGCAAGTGAAACGGAGTGAGAGAGAGATTTGGCGGTGGTCTGCGCGTGCCGGGGGGCTCGGCGTTCCGCGTTCTCCTGCTTGGAAGGGGCTTCGGAAAGCCGGCCAGCCCTCCAGTCGAAGGGCGGTGCCGGTCATCGGGCCAGAAGTATGACAGGAATGCTGCAACAGGTCCCACGGGGACATTCCCGCCCCGTTTAGAATTAATTAAATGGGACAGCGTTAATCCAGATGCTGGCATGGGTGGCGGAATGCATGCGGCCCCCGTTCCCCAGAGTTCCACGGGAGCCCACAGCGGCTCCCCCTCCCCTTTCGTTTTTTTATAGTTTGAATGACTTATTGGGAGTGGAATTCAATCAGAATCCAACTTCCCAGCAGATTACAGAACCATCTGGCCCAGTATGACGTCTAGTGCAGTTCTGGGTACGCACAAGCGGAAAAAAGCAATAAAATGCAGAGGACCTTCAAGAAATATGTATGGTATTCTTCAAATGGTGTGAGAAACCCCTCCCACCTGGCTTATTATTATTTAGTCACAGCGGACTCTTTCATCCATCACAGCTTCCATCTTCACCGTTAACACAACTACATATTTTAGTGAAGAATTTCAGGCTACGCCCCTTGTTCAGGGAGGGCCGGTTATAGGACTGGATCTAACAACCTTCTGGTTACACACTCATCTGATGCCACAGTGAAGTCTGCTGTTTCTTTTAGCTTCTTCATACCAGTTGGCATCCATTAAGCACCTCACTTCCTGCTCCTGAAGTTCACCAGCAGTGCGTGCACAGTGTCATTCCAGATGTTCTTAAAGAAGTTTCTAAATCGTTCAATGCAGTCTTGGCCTGTGCAGAAGTCAACATAACATATAGTTGATAGTAACAAAGAGTCAGCCTAGGTCACCTGTCGTATGAAGTTCATATTTAAAAGCAGGCGGGTTTTTGTGTTTTTAAGCTTGAAATATCCTTTCATTCTGAGATTTGTAATTTGACGTTGTTCTAAAGAAACGCTTTCTGCCCCATGTGCATGTTTAGGACATACCTTGGTGAGCACAGGGAGACGTGCCCACCACCGAGCTTTTGGGAAATGAATGATACCTTCAGGTTAATGAGTGTATTGAATTTTTAATGCAGTGGTGTAATTTCATACACACTTTTTGCCCCATAAAATCTCACATCCACGTGCTCTACGTACGACGTACGACTCCCTGTAACGTGAGTCTGATGATTACTGAATTTATGATCGGACTCTACTGTAGGTAGCAGAGGAAACATGATTGTAACTATAAGACGCATCATTCTGCATGGGGGTTTGTTTTCATTCTGCATATTAAGTTTTCTGGTGTGTGAAGGATGAACCAGGCTATTTATTTAGTTGTCACCACCAAAAGCTCAAAAATAAATTTCTTGGGATTTGGCTTATGAGTCAGATTGTACGTCCCTTGCAGTTTTAATTGCTAAAAAGTACAACGCACACAGCATCCCTGTAAAGACGGCCTTTTTCCCCAGTGGTGAAGCTGTCAGTCTGTTACAGCCTGTAGGATAGTCTATAGCTTCGTGTGACTCGCCCCCTGATGCCCATACAGTTTGCTTTTCCCCTTTCCTGCGACATGCGTGACTCTCGTCTCGTAACACGGTTGTGTAAGCGAGGCAGTGGCGGCACAGGAAAACGTGACCTTCGCAAGTATTGCAGTAACGCCTTGTTTTTATGGCGAGGATTTCTACATAGATTTTGAAAGTGCTGCAACCCCAACGGGGGGCATGAATTTCTCTGTTTTGGTGTAAGGTAAGGAAAATAGGAACTGGTATGTCACAAAGCCGAGTCGGGATGAAATGGGGGTGGTAATATGGGGGCAAATGTAGCATGATGCTACCCAGCTAGTCACCACGTAAATGTTATTAGTTTATCAGCTTACACATACAGATGTAAAAACAGCTGGCCTCCTTCTGGGACCCGAATCTGTAAGTAAGCTCTTGGACCAAATGTAAAATGGCAAATGCAGAGAAGACCCTCAGAGTGGGGCAGAGAGGGCCGCTGATGGCCAAGTACCGGGTGCCAATAGTCAGAAGACATCACACATCTGTAACCTCCTCACGCCCCCCCTAATGAAGTGGGAACAGTTTACCAGTATTCTAACTGGGATATAATGGAGGACTTGGTATGAACGGTGCAGCCTCTCTGCACCACTGTTTTTATTAGGTGGCTGTGTCTCAGCTTCCCAAAAAATAAACCGGTAGTTCACAGGTACAGCTTAAAAGAATCTGATAATGAGACGTAGCTGAGGGCAGCTGGGAAATAGCTGAGATTTCCCAGTAAGATAAATGATCAGTGAAGGTCAGGAGGATTTGTTCAGGTGCTGTTCAGTTAAACTCTCACAAAATCTGTAGGCTTCCTGCTTTCACTCAGATTTTTCTAATCTGTCGGGTGTTCTAGGAGAAACCTACCGCAGGTATGAAGCTCTCACTTTGGCTCTTCGGTTTCCTTGGGCAGTCACTGCATAGGTGTGGCTTGCTGTCTGAATGGGGCGATATGGAGCTACAGGTCTCCTAAGGATTATAGTGAGCGTGATAGTGCATTTTGCTCTGAGGAATGTAGTCTGGATCCAGGCTTTGAACACGCAGCAGGAATAAGCAGCCGTGACTGTGCGCACATAGCTGCTGCACCCGGGTGCTGTCGTGTTGGTAAGTGGTTTTGGTCGTTCGGAGAAACAATTTGTTTGCATGTGTTGCACGTGCAGTGTGCAGCTCCCCTGTGGCCGTGTGCTGGTGGCAGGGTGATTTCACCATAGAGCGAGGCTCAGCACTTTGGACGAAAGCATCCGCTAATTAAATGTCCTAGCAGTGATGGTCCTGAAAACTTTTTTGTTTTTTAAACCCTGACAGAGTTACGGCCTGCAGTTTTATCACCTCTTCCTCCTGCTCTCTCTCCCCCCCCCCCATAAAGAAGAGAAACTCTAGGGCAAACGGAGGTAGGGGTCCAGGTATTGACTCCACGCCAACTGGGCTGTGTTCACTCCAGCGAGCTCATTGGCTGACCTTTTGCAGAAATTCTGAAGGAGACTGTTAGCTCCAGGAAAATAAACAAGCAAACAAATAAATAGAGTCCAGGATCACGTCTGGCATCCAGAGAGACCCTGGCTTAGAGCCGCCACATGCTACAGCAGCGAGGGCAGGCCGGCAGGCCTGACAGGCGGAGTGTTGGGTGGTGGAAGTGGCAGAGATTCCATCTGTTGGCCGTCTGGCGATGAGGGTGCCAGTCACCAGGAGTGGCGCGAGCGTGCGGCTGAGGGCTCAGCTCTGGTTTTCAGTCCTTGGCTGTGCAGGATGTGGCGCGCATGCCGAGGATGAGGTCATAGAGCTGCATGCCCCTTTGGCCGTAGGAAGGCGACATGTATAAACCCTGGCATCGGGACGCGGCGGCGGCTCACGCCTACCCATCAATGTGCAAAGGTGCTTTTCCACAGGGGAACTCGGGACGGCAGGCCTTCGCGGCTCACGCCTACCCATCAATGTGCAAAGGTGCTTTTCCACAGGGGAACTCGGGACGGCAGGCCTTTGCGGCCGCACCCCTCTATTGCTCCCAGACGCTGTTTCTGCTCGTTTCCCGACAGATGGCCACTTCAGCAGAGTGAGGAGTCGCTGTGGTTGGCGACTGGCACGCCTACACCAGGAGACCCCATTACCACAGTCCATGAGCTCAGATAGACGGAACGCCAGCTCACACACTGCTGTGGATGTTTACTCTCCTCTGTCCCAGGCCTTTACAGCGAATACAGGGGGTGTGTCAGTGGGAAGTGAAATTAATTAACTGCTCTGGGTTGCCCTTCAGCTGAAGGCGATACCATGGGCCCATATGAATCTGCTTTTGGCTGGGCGCTCTAGAGCACAAAAAGCATAGCTTTTGAAGCTCCATTTCCCTCTTCCCATTCCAACAGGCTAGAATAATTATTTTATATCGTAGTTTCTCATTATTTTCATCAGTTTTGCTATTCGGTATTCAGGCACTTTAATGCAGCCAGTATCTCTGCTGGTGAAAAATCTTGACCTGCATGTCACTGTCTGACGAGGGAGATAATGCATTTTTGGGAACAATCTGGATTGTTATAAATTTATTCAGGTTATCGGAGTACATGTAATGGCTAAATAATTAATTGACATCTTTTCACACCTTTTTGGCATGCAGTTTGATGCTTTCGTGATGAATATTTCCTTTAAAATGACCATGTATACCTGCCATCCAGGGTGTTTCCTAGATTAGGCCCCATGCCGCTGTGCCGAGTACGGGTGGAAGGATAGTCACAGTGTGCAGTGCTTTGAATGTTCCTTCAGTGTGTTTGACACTCACTGTGTACTTTCGCATCAGTGACAGTCGAGCGAAGTCAGCTTAGGAACCAGGAGTAGGAAAAGGTGAAAGATTGTGGTAGATGAGCTCAGCTCCTGGAAAAGCTTGAGAATGAAAGCAAGCTGCACTGCTCTTTCGTGCAGCTGGACTGCTTTGCTAAGGTCATTCTTTGAAGGAGTTAAGCTGGGCCTTTAACTCCACTTTCCCTGCTGCCCCCCAGGCGCCAATATTCCAAGGACCCCAATGATCAGTGAGTCCCCATCTCAAATCCCCAGATTTGCAGGGGTTTCAAATTCTGCTGACCCCCACTTGGTCAGGGTTTCTCAAACCAGTCCCCCAGATAGTCCAAACTCCCATGGAATTGGGCGAGAGCAAAAACGTTGACCGTCTGGGGGTCCCCGAAGATTTGGCTTGAGAAACGCAGCACTGGGTACCTGCCTCTGCGGTGCCTGGATCTCATGAGGAGGCCCACGTTCCAGCAGCAGAAGGGAAGGCCTGCTGGCAGGGCTGCAGCACCCATGTCCCTAAGAGTCGGAGCCGGAGCTCCTGCTGGCTGTTCCTCCCTGAGAATGACACTTGTAAGTTTTCCCCAGGCATCAGACTCAGACATGGGTTGCTACAGCTGTTAGTGGTGAAACACCCAGCAGTTTAGTAACAAAAAAAAAAACAAGGGTTGTCTGAAAAGTTCTTGAGGTTGGGAAATCTGGCACTTCCTACAAACTGAAACTATTGTATTGTAATTATTTAAGGGAATGACTCATTGAACTTGATTGCCGTTATTTACACGCTATGGCTTCACTTTGGATTCGGGGCAAGAGGGAGAATCAAACCCAGCAAATATACACAGTGTGTATTTTAAAAGGATTTTTTAAAAGATTCCCCCACACATTAGTCTCTACACTGCCTCAGATAGATAGTAGATGCCTTCAGAGTTCAGTTGCTCTCTCCTGTAACAAGTCATGTCTTGTAATTCCCTGGTGGCCTTTTTCCATATATATGTCTGTCTTTCTAACCATGATAAAAAATACTTCCTGTAACAGTTCAGTCCCGGAGGATGTGGTCAGGTGAGCTGCGCAGCCTCGTGTGGTGAGCCACGATGACAATCCGTAGTAGCCGTCGCACAGTTACATTTTCTCACTGCAGTGTATCACGCAGATTTTTCCAGTGGTCAAGCCGCTTGGAAAATGGGGCCACTGGGCGACTCACTAGTGTCCTGTCGCTCCTGCTAGGTCACCCATAGGACAGAAGTCCTCCTCATTCGGGAAATATCACCTTTACACACTTGTGGTGGTGGTGTGACACTTAGTACTGTAACTGTGGGAGTCTGTACTTACTGACATAATTAACATTATTATTATTATTATTATTATTATTATTATTATTATTATCATGGCTCCCAGTAAGGTGTGTTAAACGTTTATAAAATCCAAAGTGATTCATTTATGGAACCATATCAATTGTATTTGATCATTTTCTCCAAATATAAACTTTGCTCAGAAGTTTGAGAGCCTCTTATTTTTTGATGAGTATTAAAAATTCAGCATGGATGGGGCAGGTGGTTTGGTGGGTAGTGGGGTTTTATAACTGCGCTTGTAAGTTTGTAAGCTTGTAAACTGATCTCTGAGCCTACTTGGGTAACACTTTTACTCAAGGCGACAAAAATAATTAGTAGTAACTTAATTACTA
>JAODKN010000042.1:2495689-2506895 GCA_026774425.1 Petrocephalus zakoni | reverse complement strand
ATACAGCTCGCATTTACCCCCCCGCCCACCCCCCCGTGATGTCACGTGACTCGTCACCGAATTGATACATTAAACCAGAAGGAGCTGACGGCCGAGGGGGGCGGGGACACAAATTAAAAGGGCAATGCGCTCGGTGCATTTGGGGGGGATTTTTGCGAAGTAATTTGCATGGCTTTCAGGATTTCCTTTGTTCATAGCAAAACTGAGAATTCCGATGCGCTGCAGTCGCGACACTTTATTTTTATGGTGTGGCGAAAATGCATTAAAATTACTGCGGTGGCAAGACGCGTTACGCTAATCTGCATATCGTCTATATAAATATTTGCACGCGGTGATCTATTCTGCCCAGTCTCATACAGGGTGTCATGCATATCACAATCATCCCTCTGTGCATTATATATGCTATTTATTGCAATAAAACAAATTTTATTGGTTTGTTTTAAAAAAACACTGCCCAGAATTAAATATACAGATATATATTTATATTACAGGCTACATCAAACTGAACTTCATTTTAAAAATCGACATTAGAGAATTTCAACAACAAAAATATGTAAAAACACGCGTGGGTGTGCTCTCTCTCTCACTCACACACACACACACACACACACACACAAAGGTCCTGCCACACATGCCAGGAGGGCTGCCAGAAGCATTCACGGCAGCTGTGTATCATTTCTGTCTGGAGAGAAACGTTCGGGCCAGAAAAAAAGATGCTGATTGGAGCAGCGGGTTTGAGCTTAACGAGGCTTTTCAGATGCCGTCCAGCACGTCGCCTCCAACCTTTTCAGGCTAGCGGGCGTCAGTAAAAGAGAAAGAAGGTGTTTCTACAAAGGGGTTATTAAAACATCTGAGGAAGGAGTAGGAAGCGAGGGTGCACTAAATTCTTAAAGAAAATGACACCTACACTCAATAATGCAGTTTGCACGAGGGGGCGGGGAGAGGCGGCTGGAAATTTAAAAGGGCAACGCCGGCGGCCCGGCGAGGCCGGAGGTGCTGCGCCAGCCCCCTTATGCTTTAAATCAGAGATGGGCTGAGTCGGAAGGGAGAGCGAAGCCTATGGGGCAGAGTTCATAAATAAGAAAGCAAAATTTACTTTCGTAAAAGTCGAAGTGGGTCTTACTAAGCAGCTTGATGAATAAAAAGCATTCTTATATTTCCGCAGCACAGACTCAGCAGTCGGGACCCTGAATGATTTATAGGCAGATGCATATGCGATCAGACGCGGCGCGGTGGGCGCTGGGACCGCGTCTGGGCCGGTGTGATTGCTGCCGAATTACTGACAGCGCATACGGGCCCAGCGGCAGCCTGACGGAGCACGTCCCCCCCACCCCCATTTATTTGGGGGTGCAAAGGGAAGGACGCGTTAAGCTGAAATCATCACTTGTGCAAAACCCCCAATGTACACAAAACGCACCCCGTCGTCCTTTTTAACCCAAGCGCTTCTCGTGGTCCCGAACCCCAGCAGTCCCGCGGACACCCTCTTAGCCCCATCACAGTCATAACTAGGGTCCGAGGGCCTGCCCCCTGGACCCAAGAGCGCTCGGGTTATCGTCCGTCCACACCGGGGCTAATTCTTTTACTGGCAGGGCAGTATCCGGGAATATTCACGCACTTAAATATATGAAATTAAGCTTCCAGCGGCTTGGATAAATATAAAGGGCGACTGGGGAGGAGGGACGTGGGGGGGGGCAGCCGACAAATAGCAACACAAAGTGCCGGCTAAAGCGACGTTGCCCCTTTAAGGCGCAATCACGACGTTCTCCAGGATGCACCAGCTCGCCTTCTCACAATCACGCTTATCGTTTTCCCGAGATCCATATTTCGAAGACAGGAAATCTTCCTGCCACAAGACTGTACTTGCTCACATTAACCCCCCCGTATGGTGCTCTAACAGGCGCCATGTGAGCTGCACGCCTCCTATAATCTTAGTACCTTAAAACGTGGACTACAGCCCTAACAGCCCAGCCAGAGGTCGCCAGATAGCTGGCCTGGGATGGAAATGACTCACTTCCTGCATGGAGGTCACCAGCTTCTGGTTACCAGCCTCCTCCTTCCCGAAATGCTGCGGGGAGGGGACAAAAAAAAGTTTGAGCGGACAAAACAAGTTCCGCTGGGCGTCGGGACGCGTGGATTACCAGGGAGAACGAGACGGAAGAAGTGCAGCGTCACCTTAATGATGACAGTGTGGGATGGAACGCAGGGGCTCCTGCCCTTTAAACGCCCGGATGTTTAGTGCACGACCACGTTTATTATAAGAGAATAAGACCCAATTCAGTCAGCAGCCGAGTGCTGTAGGGTTAACAGATTTCCTTAGGTTAAGCACCGTCAGTGCAACGTGAGATCTGCACGTTATTGCGACACGGATTTCCTGTTTTTTTTTCTTCCCCTAGGTATACATGCTTGGAAAGAGGTATCCGGGAAATTAACCCAGGCGCCCTGACACGCCGTGATGGCCGGACAGAACGCCGGATAAAGCGCCCTGTACGCCTTGAGCACCGCTGGCAGGAACAGATCCCTCGTTGCGTCTTTTTTTTCCTCCGCAGTCTGTCTTTCGGAATGAGAGCAGGAGAAATAATCCACTGTGGGAAAAAAAGACACGGAAACATAAAACTTAATTTCGAGGGGGATAAACAGACGAATTCCCCCCAGCAAGCATTTTAAATATTTTATCATTCTGTCTTTCCAAAAATATGGACCCAAAGTCAGCCTTTTAAAGGGTGCAGGGTTTAAAATGCAACCTGGGGTACAATCAGCACAGCAGCATGTTATGAGGAGACCTTTCAGCACACGGCACATTACAGAACTGCAGGGCTAGGTCATATTAGCAGACGTGCACAGTGAATGAACTTGTGGGATAGGCTTCCTGCAAGACCTCCTTCAAACCACACTGATCACGAGTCAGGACAGTGTTGGGGTGGTGGGCAGCAACCATGCTGTGGGTGCAGATTGTGACGTCTTGTGGCTGGATAGTTACAGGAAGGTCCCGGTGGGCCTGTCACTGCTGTTCAGAGTGGGGGCGATCTGGTGGTATACCTATGGGGACTGGGAGCAGAGGTGGGGGGCCAGGTGGTGGCATTTGATTGGCCTGTCAGAACCAGCTAGAACTGCAGGTCAGCCACTGAGATGTAGCCACAGAAGGGGCACTGGTGTGATCATGCTTATGTTTATACCACCAGGATCTTCAGAGACTTGCAGTTTGAGGAAACCAAACAGTTTTATTACCGTCATCATAATAGCTGACATACCTTGAATATACCATGTTAAAGGTAACCCACACCTAGTTCCCACCACAGCCAACCGGACTTGAAGTGCTGCAGGTTCCACCCCTGGGCCTTTGGAGGAAGAGAAGTCAACTGACCAATCAGGCGGGCCGAGCTGAAAAGACTACCGACAGATGACTCGATGAGCCAATCGGTCAGCATGTGGGCGTCATCCAAGATTCCCACAGCAACTGTCAGTGGCTTAACCGCGCAGCTGACGGGGCTGGGGCGACCTGAGGAAAGACGGCCAGAGGAACGCCTGGGGTGGGGGTTTAAAAAGAAAGAAGAAAGGCTCAGCCACCACTAAGGCCTGTGCTGTAGGCGTCAGATGGGAAGATAAAGTGGCAGCCGTGGGGGAGGGGGGGCGCACAGGTTATTCCAGGTGGCAGTTACACCGCGAAATGTGTCCCTCTGCTGGAACCATGTGGACAGGCCGGCCATCTGAGGAACCCCGGTGGATCCAGAGCTTCAGACCACTCTTGAACCTTCAGCAGTTCATAGTACGATTATTTTCATCTAAAGTGAGGACGTACGTAAAAAAGGCTAGCGTTTAACGTCACACAACAATCAGACAGGAAAAAGACCCCAGTGCCCCTTACATGAGTCCCACTGAGCCATCTCGCTGCACCCGTAAATTACGAGTTCCCGAAGTCGCAACTGGAACGCCCCCCGAAGTCTTCAGAATTCAAGATGGCTGCGCCCTGTAATTAACAGAAGTTTGAACTTTTGTGGCTCATTAAATCAGTCGTACACACCATATTGTCCAACTACAATCTGTGGACATGTTGCTAGGGTGTTTTTATGCACAAAATACTGTGTGATATTGGGATTTCTCGCTTAGCCGGATAACCTGTCAGATTTAAGTTACTGAAGTCCCCGGCATCGCTAAATGGCTCCAACTTCCGACCTCCGAGGTAAATGGAACGCAGCAAAAGTAGCAAACATCAGCGAAATGGGCTCTTGCTGGGAGTAGGGGGGAGACCTGGGGGCTGTGCTTCGGTGCTACCTTCTTGCAGGCCACCTTCTTGGATTTCACCTTCTGGGACCATCCTAAGGTCACCTGGAGATCCGGTTCTTTGGACAGTCAGAGTTATGCCAAGCTCACAACGATTTCAGCCTCGATCCTCGGCTCGATGACAGTTTTTGGATATTGCTGACAAAAGCCGCAGGTCGGACACAAATCGGTGTTATTGCTATGTGTGAACTGTCCATGAGGCAACTCAACAGAGTCACCAATGCGTTGCAGATGCCCGGCCTATTGCTAGCAGGCCAAATATGTGGACCTATGGGCAGCTCCAAATCCTATAGTGTGAAAAGTGTTAGGACTAGCAACGAGTGATGCTACAACCTACAGCCAACGAGGGCCGCACGACACGGGGTGAGGACACTCCTGGAGGAGGAGTTTAAGAAGGTGTAAACAGTTCACTTTGTTAAGAAACTGTTCTTAGTGTATATTTATATGTATACATTTTATATGCCGGCTCACTAAAAACCCAAGGTATGTGATACTGTTTCCTGAATGTTGTATTCAAGAGTGCTAATGTGCTGAGCGTTCGTAAATGTCAAGCATATCTGTTGTCAATATGTGCGATTTTGTGACATAATTCCTCCTGGTGAAAGATCTTGTAGTGTGTGACCCCCCTGTCGCTGATCAGTCATGTAGTGTGTTTCCGTAAAGACTTCAATACTCCCGATAACAAGAACCTTGTGCAGTGTGAGCAGTGCAGCGATCTTTAAAGTCGTGCAGTGTGTACGTAGCATTAGCAATGCAGATAACAGGTTGGCAGGTTGTGGGGCCAGGGGTAAACTCTTGTTGTCATGGTGATTGCTGCAGCCATCTCTGTCCCTGGGGGAAGAAGCGGGAGAGAAGATGAAGCTGGGGGTGGTGGGGTGGCCAAAATTCCACAAAAGCTCCCATGAAGTCTCTGTCCAGAACAAGGGTCCCCTGTCATTGGGCTGCGGCTCGCTTTTCTGAGACAAAAGGACGAAGCAGAGGAGTGGTTACACAGAGGTCCCGCGGGTTTGACTGTGGCGCCGGACAACGGCCCGGTCTGGGTACAGAGACACTTTCTGTGAGCCCCCCCCCCCCCCACACACACACACACACACACCTTCCAGCTGCTGGACAAACAGACCAATGGCCAATCTAGCTAAACTGTAGCTCTTATAAAACGAGTATAAAAATGACAAAGAAGGTCATAATCCACTCACACGATTCCAAAACAGGGTCAATGTGAAAAAGCAATCAGCAGGTGTTTGCGGGGAAAAAATTTCTAACCTCAAACAAACCTTACAGTAATAATTTGTAGTAAAGTAAACCTTATAGTATGACTAACACGACACAAATACTTCAATAAGCATTTTTTAAAAGGCCCATCATCGCTGCGGTCAAACCCCCCGAGTTTGCGGGCTCGATCCCCACCCCGGGCGTTGTGTGTGGAGTTGGTGCGTTTTCGCCGTGTCCTCACCGGTGTGAGCCATCGATTAGATGATCCCAGAAAGCAGCAACGGCCCAAAAACAACAGCGTTCACACGGTTTCTTTTGCCAGATATTATCCTAAAGGAGCTTTTAGTCACACAGTGAACAGAACTTTGTTTTAAAGCAGAATTTCTCCCACTGACAGTGACAGATCCTTCGCTTAAACTTCTTCGTCTGGAGGGTAAAATTTATGGAGATATGCTCCCGGGGAATTGTGCAAACCTGCCAGTTTCCACCTCATTTACATCCCGGGAAGGACTGGGTTGAAGGGATTTTTATTAATTAATTACAGTATGTGGAATTCCCCTTCAAAGTCAGCTCTGGGAAGAGCAGAATGCCAAAGCAGGCCAGGGCGCAGTGCAGCACACAGAAAATAAGTGAGGAGCCTCCCCAGCCCTGACAAGACAAGCCACAGACAAAACTTTCTAGTACAAAAGCCCCTTTCTTCAATGACATCTGCCGGAAATGACCTTCATGCCACCTCAGGGAGCAGCAGGAAGCCGACAAATCTTTAATTGTGGCAGTATACATTTATTATCTGAGTATCTTGTGGGTATGTTGTCAAAAATAAGGCACTGTTTTTGTGCAGCACTTGGGCACCAGGTGGCGTAGTCGTTAAGGAACATTATTCACGGACCTCACAATGACACCCAGCTGTGAAATGTGCCGCAGCAGGGTCAGAAGTCTCAGTGGGGGCTGTCATGAGTTTTGATCCATCACAGCCTTGGATTTGTTCAAAGTCACATGACCTGGGGAATGAGGGGTCTGTCAGGAGCCAAATTAAAATGCACTATAAATACCACAAGCCAGATGCATTACTAGTAAACACCAAGATAACTAGGTGAATTTAGGAGTCTGGAGAATCCTAGCAAGGAGTCACATGACATGGGCAGGCGGCTTTGCCTAAAGGTCGTGGGCACACACAGCAAAGGTCACAGGCAAATGAGGGGCGACCCAGCCTGGGAATGACAGGTTCCAGTTCGCCAAGGGACACTCCCCCACCTAACAGCCTGGCCCTGAGCCAACTCTGTCAGAGGGTACCAAGAGAGCTGGGGGGGATCCGCATCACCAAAGAACCTTTTCCCAGAGCTGCTCCAACTTGTACCTTGATGGGGTTGGCTACGCCCACCGTTAAAGTGACATGGAGTTTCTCCTGTAGCATTGCTCGGGGTGGGTGGGTGTGTGTGTGTGTGTGTGTGGGGGGGTGGATCCTCAGGGACTGTGCTTTCTGTGTATTGACGTCACCACGCTTTTCGTACAAAGGCAGGAGGGGGCCGTTCGCACCCCGGGGGCCTGTCTGACTCTTAGCCTCCCTGGGTGACGACATTACTTACTTATGCTGACTCTTAGCACCACGCCAGCAACTAGGGCTGCATTCATGGTGAGAGCATGAGTATTAAAGTGAATAACCAAAAAGGTAAAAACTTAAATAAACAATTATAAAATGTAACAGTTAAAATGGTCGAAATACAATGCTTAAGATTAGAATTACTTTAAATCTAAATTAAAGAAGTAAATATGAACTATTTTACCAACTTAACGTTGCCTAAGGGAGTTAAAAGAAGGCTGATACAATGAAATGCGTCTAACAGTTAAAGGGTTTTTTTTCGTTGGCCATACGGGCACATCGTCATCGGGGGGACGCTGGGTTACGCTTGGCCCCCTGGCCCCCAGCCTCAGGATCCAGGAGAAAAGTTCTAAAAAGTCATTTTTCACATTCAAGTCCATACAACACCACCAAAAGTGTCCAACCCTGCTCCCATCCAGGTACCTGAAGTTCTTCACCTGTATTCATCCGTCATGTAAGAATTCCATCAGCAATAATAATAATGTTAAATATACACTGATAACCGGCACTATAATCCCAATCACCACTCGATTATTAACATCTGCCATGGATTTTATTGTTCTCACTATGATCCTACATTCCTCCGGGATCACTAAAGTATCTACCTATACTGTTATTTACTACTGATATGTAGCTAGGCAAGTTAGGCAGCGAAGGGCAGCCATTTGCAATGGCACCCCGGGAGCTGGGGGGTAAGGGCCTTGCTCAGGGGCCCAAAGACTCACACCGGCTACTTTACAATCATAAGTATCTTAGCCTGCCGAGCCACACAGCACCCCCCCCCCCCCGGTGTTCTTCAGTGTCAGACATTAAGTCTGAAGGGAGGCAGACAAGCAGGTATTTCATAGTTGTTGTACAAATGTCAAAGCTTTTGAATCCTTGAATCCAATCCTATGCTGATTACAGTGCATTACGGTGTATGATTACAGTATGCTGATTACAGTGCATGATTACAGTATGCTGATTACAGTGCATTCAATAAAACAAGCTTATATTGAATAAAAGCAAAGTGACTGGACCTACGTCCTCCTTTTCCGGCACTGGCCTCCGCCAGCCTCACTCCACATTTACCAAGAAGCCGCGAAAGACCCCGAGGGCGAGGCCTCGATCTGAGGGCACTTCACACCCTTTGGGTCAGTGTGGAATGCCGTCATCTCCGAAGCTGAGTAGCGACCCCCCCCCTAAAGGGGGACAGTCAGGAGATGGGGTCGGGGAGGAGGGCACCACAAAAAGCTTCTGGCGTCATGTTTGCTGCCCAGGTTGGTCTCCATCCCAGAAGCCAATACTGCTATATGGGATTGTGGTAGGGGATGAGGCCCTGGTTATGAACCAAGAGGCCATTGGTTCAAATCCCACCACTAGAGGGTCCTAGAGCATGACCCTTAACCCCAAGTTGCTCCGGGGAGATTGTAATCCCTGTAATAGGATAATGTAAGTCACTCTAGATAAGGGTGTTAGCTAAATGCCAAAAATGTAACTCTGTATCAGCCATGAGAGAAATCCACAGGAACCGCGACTTGCTGCACGAGGCACGGCTAAATGCTTAAAATGAAAAACACCGTTCATCTAGATGCATCTAAACTTGGATTTTAAGAGTGACTGAATGTACCATATTAATTTAATCTGACCCTGGACTGGTTGTTTACTCCTTATCAGAGCGACCCCTCCCCCCTTTACGGCTCCCAATTTAGCATCCTGCCAAACCATTTTGGTCCAAACCAGCATTCTGGAGTCCAGTGTTTATAGTGGACATGACCTTTAATGCTTTTGAGGGTGGGATTTACATGGGCTTAGAGGGCCATCAGAAAGCATTTAATATGCCCAAGGGAGAGGCCACTCAGTAGCCCTTAAACCTTAATATTCTCTGAAGCCCGCTGTAAGGGCAGGAAAAAGCAACTGAACACAAAGCACATTTACAGCAGTGCATTACACCAGAGCAACCGTCAGCAGTCACCAGCCCCTTCCACTTAGGGAGCCCACTGGCAGCATTCTGCTTCAAAAAAGGCAGCCTTCCAGAGCAGCCAGAGGGTGGCAGTGGAGAGCACTTTCCAAACCCGGCACTGTAATGCTGAACATAATGCTCATTAAAATCAAAACACCCCACATTTTTAAGATAAAACTCATACTGCACCCACGTTAAGTCATGATGGCAACTGCAGTGCGCTGAATACCCAGAAAAACGTCATTGCTCAAGTCTTCTGGAAGTGTGTGTATGTATGTATCGGGGGAGGGGGGTGTTAAATTCCAAAGAAACAATAATCCAGAAACACTCAGCTCCTGGATAACGCCTTCAGGGCAGAGAAGCACGTCCCAGTTCAGCTTAACATCCCTGCCCGCCTATGACGAGTGATGTTTCCAACCAGCTGGGCATCTCCACAGGAGGGCTTGGAGGCACAAACATCTACACTAAACCCAACATCAGCTGGAAAGCAGATAAAAAGACCAGATACTGACCAACCCAGGGTGCAGTAAGATCGGCAGAACTCCCTGGGGAAACCACTGTCGATCTAGCACCTACAGGTACATGCCTTCACTGCCAGAGCTCCTGGGTGAGGGTGGACACGCCCCTGTCTGTCCACAGCGCGAATCCAGTGCTTCCTTCCATCACAGGAGCGTCACCAGCAGCCAATAAAATGCTTTAAAGCCCTTATTACGCGTGTTCCCAGCCCGCAGTTATTGCATAAGTCCTTCAGCAGTCCAGGAGCGCGCCCACGACACACTGCGTTTATGGGGGGGGGGCGGGGGGCAGACACCATGGCAACCGCTGACACTTGACAGTAAAGGTATCTAAAAATAGCTATCACAGGGCTGTGAAACACACAGAGGGGGAAACAAAGTTTGTTCCAACTCAAATGTCTGACACCTCCTGAATTCACCCTCCACCTTATCGTCATTCCTCCCCCATTAGGCCCTCCAAGCCTGCACCACACTATCAGTACCTTTAATGCTTCATTTAATTGAACTGTAAGCCATTCAATTTTATTCTTCGCTTGGTAAGACCACATGACTGCCTCGCCAATCAGTGCACAGCCTTACCAGGGTTTTGATGGTACAGGAGAAGCTCATGGTTGATGTCTGGCTGTCTTCATGGGGCTCTGCTGATCCAATCAGCTTTATCTTGAGGGGGGTGGCTGGTCACATGGTCACCTGGGTGTTCTCTTACAGGAAGACTTGTCCCGTTTCCAAACTAACAAAACAAAGAAACGGGAAATGGAGCCAGCTGGAGGAGGTGCTCGTCCTGTTGGCCTTAGCAGCCCTGTTACCCCGCTTATCTCCTGAGGATCCGAAACAGCCCTCTCTGGAGGCCTCTGGAAAGGCTGCAAGGAAAACAAGACTATCCGCATCAAAGTGCCACCCACAGGCTAACAAATGTATGGCGGCTCCATGGGATGTGACCTGTGCTGGAGTGTATGGGACGGGGGGGTCACCTACCTACACTTGGTATGCTGGTAAAATCAACACTACAAGTATGCCCACAAAAATGACATTATCACCTCCAAGCCAGATTAAACCTGCCAATTCACAAGCAGCTCATCAGAAAAGCAGTCAAGTTTGTACAGGATCAAACTAACTCATCAGTTCGGTGCCTGGCAGCCACATTTTTAAGTGTTTTTAAGCAAAGAAAACGCCTGGGAGGAATTTTAGAAGCAGCATGGAGTCACAATGGATTGGGAGCATGGCTGGTAACATGCACCATGAAGGAGATTCGCAAAGCCTGCTGGTTGGCGGATGTCGATGCCAGATGCAGCCTCTGGTCTTCGGCTGCCGGCCGGCTGAGGCCCAGTGACGCGCCACCCTCCAAATGCGATATGAGGTGCGCAGCCTGGATCAATAACGTCACCAGATGTGCGCGTGTTTACGTGTGAATAAGCGCACCGCAAGGCCGCGATGTTCTGCTCCCCCAGTACAGGATTAGCTGCACATCGGCATCACGCTGATGGATGCACATGTTCACTCCGTGCCACTTCAGAAGGATCGCTTGGAGCTTTTTATACAGCTTATCCACCACCTCTCTCTGGCTGGCCCCATCGATTTCACAATTGCAATGCAATGCAATGCAATTTTATTTATATAGCGCATTATCACAACATTACATTGTCTCAATGCGCTTTACAT
>JAODKN010000042.1:2352471-2375186 GCA_026774425.1 Petrocephalus zakoni | reverse complement strand
GGCACTGTGGCTGAGTATGTCGGCATAAGCAGGGAGCTGCAGGAGGCACTGTGGCTGAGTATGTCTGCATAAGCAGGGAGCTGCAGGAGGCACTGTGGCTGAGTATGTCTGCATAAGCAGGGAGCTGCAGGAGGCACTGTGGCTGAGTATGTCTGCATAAGCAGGGAGCTGCAGGAGGCACTGTGGCTGAGTATGTCGGCATTGTATTTGAACACCATAGTAATAAAGTGCTTTAGGTACATATGAATGCTTGGCTTGGACCAGAGCTGTTTCCAGATTGTTTATCAGTCTTTGTGTACCTGTGATGTGGGCTGATCCCCTCTGTACCTCTGATCTGTCCCTTACCCCTCCCTGTGCTTATACACTATTGACAGTGATCCCAGTGGTACCCAGTGGTACCTTTCTACCTTATCAGGAACTTCTCCAGGCCACATGGTCGTTTGCTGAACCACCCTGCACTTATCACCCACAGCGATGGAATGTTTAGCTTCACATTTCTGTGCATTAATGGATTTTCATCCCGTTGTGCTTGTAGGAGGGTCATTGGACTGTTGTTCTGTGACTATCCAATTGGTGTCCATCAACAATCTCCACTAACTAACTGACTATTGGCTACCAGAACATGCATGTTTCTAGTCTGGGACCTCACTGTGAGCATTTTCTTTGTCCAAAGGCCAATGAGAATCCAGAGACGCTTATTCTGATATCAGCTGGGAGGAAAACCCCCACGACATCCAATTCACTGCCTGTGAGGGGTGTCCCTGATACTGCGGGATCGCCACTGCTCACCCCTCCCCCGCGCGTCTTGTCCGGACTCTGCTCCGTGCGTGATCCCGTCCGGTGGCCCCCGACTCCCAGCTCCGTTCTGGGTTTAATGGAGACCAGATGCTTTGAGATGCTAAGGAGTCACCCCCCCCAAGCTCAGCCAGCCTGGAACTTTCTCCCACACAAAGGCTTCCCTCCCACCCGTGAGGTGTAGGCCTCGGATGCCATGGCAACGGCCCAAACATGGGCCGGCGCAGAAGTGCCGCGAGCGGCTGGTAAAGTGCGCCGGCCCGGCATGCTCGCGGCGGCCCCCGGCTTTGTCTTCCGGCTGCTTCTTGTTTAGCCCCCTCTCCCCGCCATTCTTCTGCTTCTCCCTTCTCTTTGAGAGGGGCGGCTTGGAGAGGGTGTGGGGCACAGGGTGTGGGCTACGGGAGGGGGGACGGGGGGCTTTGGCTAAGACTTCATAGCACTGGGACCAGCACAGCAGAAACGCCCAGGGCCACACCGGCATCACGCTGAGGTCACTCCGTATGGGGACGTCTCAGCGTGGGACCCGCAATGGTAGCTGGGCTGAGGTCACCTACCTGCAAGCAAGCCTGGGGGCGGGTTCTGCTCCCCTCCGTCCCTCGTCTGTGCCCCCAAGTGAGAGGGGTGACAGGCCGGGCGTTACTCAGAGGAAGCACTAGGGGCCCTGAAGACGCCTTTTATTCATACAGACAGACATACATAAACACATAAACACCCTGGTATTCAAGGACCTCGATCAGCGGACACTGGGGATTATGAGAGTGCCGCTGCCCGGCAGCTTGGTGGTTTGCTCCCCCCCCCCCGTAACTTGTACTGACCCTGTCGGGCTCTGCTGCTATTGATACCGATGCTGCGTGGACTGGACAGTGTCCCAGCTGACGCGTCCATCCCCCATCTGGCTAAGCCAGTGCGGAGATATGGTGCTATGGGCTGCTGCGTAATCTGGTCAGTGGCGCGGACTGGACGCTGTTCCAGCTGACGCGCCCATCACTTGTCTGGCTAAGCCAGTGAGGAGATATGGCGCTATGGGCTGCTGCGTAATCTGGTCGGCGGCGCCCAGCTGGCCTGAGGCGCCAGGATCACCAGCGTGGTTTGGAAGGAATGAAGGGAAAAAAGCATGAAGGAATGTGGTGGACAGGCTGGGATCGGCCAGCCCCCCCCAGGAGCAGAGCTGGGGAGGGGGTGCGGGGAGCTTCCCAGACAGGGGAAGTCTGCTTTCAGCATTCACCCTAGCCAGCCTCTGCTCATTAACCTCTGTGTTAATCCCTTCATTAATCCCCTCATTAACTCCCTGTTAATTATCACATCTCGGGGATTGATGGCGTCTCTTTGGTCGCCATTGGCACGTGCATCATCACTCCGCTCTGGTGCCCGCATCATCACTCCGCTCCAGTGCCCACATCATCACTCCGCTCCAGTGCCCACATCATCACTCCGCTCTGGTGCCCGCATCATCACTCCGCTCCAGTGCCCACATCATTGCGGTGCTCCGGTGCTCGCATCATCACTCCGCTCCGGTGCAACATCACTCTGCTCCAGTGCCCACATCATCGCAGTGCTCCGGTGCATCATCACTCTGCTCCAGTGCTCGCATCATCGCCCTGCTCCAGTGCTTGCATCATCACTCCGCTCCGGTGCATCATCACTCCGTTCCAATGCCCACATCATCGCTGTGCTCCGGTGCATCATCACTCCGCTCCAGTGCCCGCATCATCGCCCTGCTCTAGTGCCCGCATCATCATTCCGTTCCAATGCTCGCATCATCGCCCTGCTCCGGTGCCGCATCATCACTCTGCTCCGGTGCCCACATCACCACCCTGGCCCCCTTTAAGCTGTCCTGAGCTGCCTCCCAGAGCTCTCCGGCCCCACTCTGCTTCCTGGCCTCTGGATCGGTGATGTTACACTCTCTAATGACCCCTTCCCCCCAACAGGGCTCTCCCTGAAGCAAAGGTTAATCAACAGGCAAGAGATAATTAAGCATTAAGCTGTAGGCCTCTTGCCGATGTGTGTCAAGACTGGAGCTCTGTGGGTAACCTGGGCTGTGGATGTAGCTAAATCGCACCGACTCACACACACACACACTCACACATGCTCACACACACACATACACATGCTCACACACTCACACAGTCTATGTATTCATATCATTATGGGGACTCTACATTCATGTTTGCCATATGACATGACTATGACACCCTTAACCCCTGTGCAGTGTAACAGTAATTTCACCAATGGCCCCTTTAAACCCAGATCAGCACAGCCCAGCACAGCACAGCACAGGCCAGCACAACTTAGTACAGCAAACTGCATTACAGGCAGCAGAGCCCAGCCTGAGCACCACGGAGCCCCTGTCTCCACGTCTAAGAGGCTTTTTCCTTCAGTACGTTACCTAGCCCTCAGGCTGCTGTGCATTAGCAGTGCCGGCTGTAATGAGTCAGTGTCCTTCTGCCGCTCCGCCTCGAAGCCTGGGACCAGGCACGAGCCCCCCCCAGCCTGCCCAGCTGGCCCAGTTAGAGGCTGCAGGGGCCCAGTTAGTTCAGCAGCCTGCCTTGGAGTCAGGGAGGTGATGTCATCAAGGTGCACGGGGGGCCCTGGCGGGGTGAGGCAGTCCCCTCTGCAGAGGCCTGACTCACCAGCTGCAGCACGAAACGTCATTGCTCCCCCCCCCGCAGCCGCAGCTGTTTTTTCCTCCTCCCCTCGGACTCTGTCCTGATTCAGAAGTGTCGTCGTGGGCACCTGTTGTCATGGTAGCATCGCCCCAAATCAGGCCGCTACCAGAGCGGCGTTGCAGGACCTCCAGAGCCCGGTGGGACGCTCGGCTCTTTGACCCACTGTGACTAGCGCCCAGTCTCCGAAGGCGAGGGAACAGTCCATCGCCTGTCTCCTAGAGCTCAGCCTTTCCCCCATGCATAACTTTTAAGGACCTCGGCACACCTACTGTGCCTTCCCAGGTCTCAGCTCGCCCCCTGGATCCGCTGGAGGCCGGCAGACCGATAGAGGACCGCTCGGAGGCATTGCTGTGGAGGCGGAACGCCCCTGTGCATATAATCGCCATGGAGACACCTCCCCTCAGAAGCTTGGCAGCTGACCGGCTCATTTGCACCGCGATTTAGTCGCCGTGTCCCCTGGCTGGAAATCACCAGGCTGGAAACACCTGCCGCTCTTTCCGTCACTGCGCGCGTGTATCAAATCCGGCTCCCAGCCACAACAAAAGCAAGATAGAGGCTGAGTGGTTGCCTGGTGTAAACAGCAGCAGGCCGCAGTGGCCGAGGGGCCCTCTCTCGAGGCTGAAGGAGAGTCAAAGGATGTGGGGGTCTGGGAAGGGGAGGAGTCGGCGCCATCAAAGCTAACTAGCCAGGTTTTGGTCGGGTCACAAGGTCACGCTGGGAAGGCCTGGGCCCGGCAGGGCTGAGCTTGTCTCCTAAAGCTGCCGGGCGGCTTTGTGCTGCGCTCTGGGAAGGTGGCATGGACAGCTGGGGGTGTGACTGGGACTAGGGGGGCTTATCCGTTATGTGGAGGGCCCACGCAGAGGCACGGCCGGGTGTCAGCGAGCTTGTTAATAACCCGGCCGCCCCCAACTGGAGTTCCCAGGAGCCTTACGCCTCAGCAGGTTTGCCGGATGACTGACGGCAGAGAATAAGCAAAGGCTTTATAAGAATCACGCTGTCTAGGTGCTTTCAAAGCTCCTCATTGGAGTTCCCTTGGTAATGGAGCAGGAGGAGAGGCTGAAGCAGCCCATAGACCTCAATGTTGTTACTGAAGGTCTTCGGTACTGGAGTGAGAAGCTCCATCTTTAAATAAGTAATAATGGCATGATGGTGGTGATGGTGAAGATGGTACAGTGATGACGATGATGATGGCAATGATGAAGATGGTACAATAGTGACGATGGTGAGGGTACAGTGATCTCGATGATCTTGGTGATGACGATGGTAATCCCGATGATGATGGTGATCTTGGTGACCATAATGCTGAGGGTGCTAATGGTCACATGCTGTGATGATGACAGTGAAGGTCCAGTGAATAAGTAGCTGCGAGATGTCCCTCAAGCCCACTGCACACAGCTGTCGATTATGCCAGATGTTGTGGTGGCTTAGAGCCAGTCCAGCAAGCCGCCCCCCTACTTCGCATTGGGGCAGTACCTCATTTACGATTCTCTGACTATCTCGGAAAGTGACGGTCTCAAACAGTGAGTCACTAGCTGTATAACACCAGCACACTGACGGTACGGACTCAGACTGAGACTCACACAGTGTATCTCACTGTGACTCTGACAGTCTCTGACTCGGCCTTCCTCCCCACAGAGCGTGTGGACTCCTCACACGGCCGCCATGGCTCTGGTCCAGGCCCTGCCTGTCCCCAGTGAGCCCTGCAGCTCTGCCATCAGCACCCAGTGCCCCCCGCCCTCCCCGCCGCCCCCTGCTGGTGCCATGGGCTCCGTCAGCAGTCTCATCGCGGGCCGTTCATACCAGGAGCGTTCCTCGCGGCCCGGTGACCTCGGGGCCCGGGCCCGCAAGCCCACGTCCGGCACTGGCTGCTTTCGCGGGGGCAGCTCGACGGAGCATCTGGTGGGCCACGACCCGCCCCCCCCCGCCAGGAGGCAGCCCCCCCCTGCTGCCGGCGATACCTCCAGCTTCGCCTACCTGAACGAGGACTTTATTGGCGACTGGAATGACAACCATGTGTCGACGGGCAGCCCCACCAGTGATGCTGAGGATGCTCGGGAGGTGCGGGTCCTCAATGGGAACATCGGGGGGCCCCCTCCAAAGCTTGTCCCCGTTTCAGGGAAGCTAGAGAAGGTGAGACCCCCTTTCAACCTTGGTCCAGACTGCCCTGTCCTAATTTACACAAACTGTATAAGTATCTGTGGTTCCTCTTCCACCAGAACATGGAGAAGACAGTGATCCGGCCCACAGCCTTCAAGCCTGTGCTGCCCAAGAACCGGAACTCGGTGCAGTACCTGTCCCCTCGGCCAGGGGGCGCCCTCTCAGAGAGCCAGGGCAGCCTTAACCTTCTCCTGCCAGTGGCCGGCGGCTCACCTGGCTGCGGAGAGAAGCGTGGTTCATACAGTGGGGGGCGTGGCGGCGGCGGAGGGGGGGGCAGCCAATCCTGCGCCACGTCCGACTCGGGCCGTAACTCCCTGTCCAGCCTGCCCACCTACAGCAGCACGGGCTATGGGCTGGGAGCGGGGGAGCCCTCTGGGGGCGCAGCAGAGCCGGTCCGGGCCGCCCCCGGTCACTCCACCTCGGATAGCGGGCGTTCCTCATCCAGCAAGAGCACGGGTTCCGTGGGAGGGCGGGGCCGGCCGCTCTCCGATGGCAGCTCCAGCGGGGTGCGCTCGCCGGCGCCCGCCGAAGGCTACGAGGGTGTGGTGCGCGACTTGGAGGACAAGCTGCGCGAGAGGGAGCTGGAGCTGCAGCAGCTGCGGGAGAATCTGGACGAGAATGAGGCGGCCATCTGCCAGGTGGGGGCGCCCTAACCCTAATGTAGCCCGAGAGGTAGAGCAACACCCCCCCCCCCCCCCAGCGCGCCGACCTCTAACCCCTGAGCCCCACAGGTGTACGAGGAGAAGCAGAAGCGCTGCGAGCTGGAGCTGGAGGAGCTGCGGCAGAGCTGCGCCAGCCGCATGCGCCAGGCCTCGCAGCGCGCCCAGCGCGCCCAGCAGGTGCTGCAGCTGCAGGTCTACCAGCTGCAGCAGGAGAAAAAGAAGCTGCAGGAGGACTTTGGGCAGCTGCTGCAGGAGCACGAACTGCTGGAGAGCCGCTGCGCCTCCATCCAGCGGCAGCAGACGCAGCTGGGCCCCCGGCTGGAGGAGACCAAGTGGGAGGCGAGTGGGGGAACGGGATGGGCTAAAGTGGGGGAACGGGATGGGCTAAAGAGGGGGAACAGGGTGGGCTAAAGTGGGGGAACAGGATGGGCTAAAGAGGGGGAACGGGATGGGGGAGGGGCAGCAGACACAGCTGGGCCCCCGGCTGGAGGAGACCAAGTGGGAGGCGAGTGGAGGAACAGGATGGGGGAGGGGCAGCAAACAAAAAAGCAAGGTCTGACTCACGGCTGTAAAATACTAAGCATCTGGCTGACTTTGTCAGGGGCAAATGTCTGTATGTTTGCTCCAGTGACTTATAGTATTTAGGCCATCCATCATCCATCCATCCATCCTCCGGGGGGGAAGGGGGGTAGAACCTGCACCTAGCATCATGGGCCCCAAAGCTGGATACACACTCATCCTATTAGGCTGCTACCATCTTCCCAAAAAACAGCACAGATTTTCCTGTTTGTTCATCTAGACATTATTGGGATGGCAGGTTCTGGTGGGCGTGGCTTCCGCTCCTCTAACAGTGATGCTCCACCCCCTCGCCCCCATATCGCCCCGGGCAGGTGTGTCAGAAGACAGGCGAGATCTCCCTGCTGAAGCAGCAGCTGAAGGACCTGCAGGCGGACCTGGCGCAGCGCACCGGCGAGATCGTCACGCTGAAGGCACAGCTGCGGGAGGCGCGGTCGGAGCTGCAGGCGGGCGAGGCTCGCGCCCAGGAGGCCCGCGCCGCTGCCCGCGCCCGCACTCTCGAGCTGGAGGTGTGCGAAAACGAGCTGCAGCGCCGCAAGAGCGAGGCGGAGCTCCTGCGCGAGAAGGCCGGCCGGCTGGAGGAGGAGACGGCGCGCCTCCGTGAGGCCCTCGGCCAGTGCCGGGCCGCCAGCCCTCCCCCTGGCCGAGGGCCGGCGCTAAGCCCCGCCCACCGCGAGGCAGAGGATCGGCTGCTGGCCTGCGAGAGCGACGAGATGAAGGCGCAGCGGCAGGGCTGTGGGGCGGGCGGCGGCACGCAGGCCCTCCGGCAGCAGGTGGAGCGGCTGAGGGCGGAGCTTGTGCTGGAGCGGCGGCGCGGCGAAGAGCAGCTGAGCACCTTCGAGGGCGAGCGGCGCGTCTGGCAGGAGGAGAAGGAGAAGGTGATCCGCTACCAGGAGCAGCTGCAGCAGAACTATGTGCAGATGTATCGCCGCAACCGTGAGCTGGAGCGCGTCATGCGGGAGCTCAGCCTCGCGCTGGAGGGCCGCCAGCTGGAGCACGCCGCCGTGGGCAAGATCCACTTCGAGGAGATAGCCGCCACCGAGATATAGGCCTGGCTCTCCAGAACTCTCCCGAAGCCTTCATCCAGAGGGGCCCTAGAGTACCTGGACCAGGGGATCCTTCTATTGTTCCACGTCAATGAGATGTATTAAAGCACACAAACACATCACACGCACGGCAATAAAGCAGTCAGGCACTATCCAGGGACGCCTATTCCAGGCCGGGGCTTATTTATTTAATTAGTTCAATAGGGCAAATGTCACTCACTCCTGATACATGACATGGCATAAAGCTGCACCAGAGCACAGATGAGAGCTGGGCTTGGTTAAATATTCATGCGGGTGGCACTGAACCGGGTGTGAGGGCCTCAGCAGGTGGATCAGGGCCAGGGCTCAGGGTCAGCTGACACCCCACAGGGTACATCTTACATGTGAAAATGCACAAGTCCAGTAGTTTGTCCTTCATAGCTGCGAATTCCCGGACTCCGCGGTGTGCTAAAGTGACAGCCACGTCCTCCCATAGCACACAGACAGAAGCCTTGCGGAGGGTAGCAGCGCTCAGGGTACGTGGGGGAACCGGAACCGCATGCGGGTCACGCCGGGAAAGTACCGCTTGGCCCCGCCCCGCTCGCTGGCCCCCACCGCTGCACGCGGTCTGCTGTGATGGGTGCTTTGATCTCACGTCTATCACACTCACTTTGCATGCCGCATGTTGCCGATGCTACGTGTGACTCGTGGCTAAAAATGGGTCACAGGAGAAGCCCCAGTCCGTCGCAGACCTCCTCAGGGGGGTCTGGCAACTATCAGTGGGTGAGGCATTCCACGGGCAGGCTGTCGATTCCCCTAACCGCGTCATCATAAAAGCCTTGCCTTATGGACCAGCATCGATTTTTCTTGCTTTTAGCGAGACGGTGTCTGATAACGCTCTTGGCGCGGCGGGGTTTCCGGTCCGTTAAGCAGGGGCATTAGTACGTACCCGGGGAATGGGATACCCGAGCGAAACGCGTAAATGACACATAATTACATGGATTATTCCAATCATACACAGCTATCATGCGAGTTCCCTGCCTTGGCTTCTCGTTACTCTAGTACACCCAACTAACCAGCTAGTTTAGTAGTAGCGTAGTGTCAGCCAGTCGGGGGCTGAGCACAGGTGCGGGATGGCTCTCCCGTCACCCACTTCATCCGACCTTGTGGCTCCGGAGAAAGTCGCCATCTTAACACACGAAGCTCATTAAGTACAAACTGATGAGCTTTCTTCAGCAGAAACATATTATCCTTTTATATAATAATGCTGTATATTTTTTTGGAAGATGCCAGCAGAAGAGTATTTTTGGAAATGTAAAAAAAATAAAATAATAATAATAAAGTCTGAGTTAGCAGTCGCACTAGCGAGTCCCTCCAGGAAAAGTTTCACTCTGTGAGAAATATTCCGAGCTTAAGCGGAAATAAAATCCTCGGCTGCTGTAATGAGGGTTCGTGGAGCGATTCCCTCACCGACTCGAAACCTGACCCATTCCTACACAAAGGCGGCGGGGGATGAAGGGCGAACACTTAACTCGAAACACCTGTGGGGGCCGTCTCCACATTGGCGCTGTTTACGCTCCGCTTGACCCCCCCCCCCGAGGACAGGAAGGCTGACAATAGTAGGAAGAGCTGACAGCTGGAGGGGGCGGATGCGGATTCGCCGGTCTCTGTCCTGATTTGGACAGCGTTTGCCCAGGGGTCCAGCTGCTGTCCTCCAGCTGGGACAATGGGACGGGGGCAGCCCCGAGGGGGCCAGTGTCCCTGCCCTCTTTTACCATGTTGTGAACCAGTGACTTGTGCATGGTGACATAGTGTAGAGCTCTATGCAGGCACACTGTACCTGTCCCAGGAAACTAGGCACACTGATTACACCAAAGCACCACCTGACCTCCGCTGCTCCATTCTCCTTTATATTGATTCCTGCATCTCTCACCCTCCTTCCTGTTCGCTACTCCATGTGCTGTTTTATTCACTTTTTAATCCATCATTTATGTATGCTAGTCATCCTATGTATATTTTTCATGCTGTAAATATCTTGTAAAAACTGTTTTTAATAATAAAAAAAACTAAGGAAAATGAATATTGCCAATGTCTCCTGGGGTTATTTAGGCAGTCTAGGACTGGTGGGAGATGAGGTCTCTGTGATGTTTGTGGCTATTTTAGACATGCATGCAAGTTCACCATCCATGTCAATCTTACCTTGACTTGCTTGACTGTAGAGTCATCTTTAGAAACAGCCATCTTTAATGATTGTACAGCTATCATTAGTGTGTATATACAACCATCTAATATGAGTGTAGAGCCATATTTACTCTGTGTATATACACCCATCTTACTGAGTGTAGAGCCATATTTACTGTGTGTATATATGCTTTAATATATATATACCCACCTTACTGAGTGTAGAGCCATCTTTACTGTATATCTGCAGCCATCCTCACTGAGTGTAGAGCCATCTGTAGTGTGTATAGAGAGCCATGTGTACTGTGAGTGTAGTGCCATATTTTGTGTTTCTGTAGAGTCATCTTCATTGTATATAGAACCATCTGAACTGTGTCTGTAGACCCATATTTACTGTGTCCAGCAATCTTTAGTGTGTCTGTAGAGCCATCTGATGCCCCAGAGGACTAGGTTGGGAAACACTGTCCTAGTGGCCTGTGTTCATCCACATATTAAGTAAGTACGTCAGGTCTCAGAACAGAACCATGCTGACCCAAAAGCCATCTCTGAAGGTCCTTCATCAGTCATTTTCATCTCCTGCCTGCATCTAGATTTTGCTTTGCTTTATTGGGACTCAGACACGGATCAGTATAGACAATGTTATTAAAGGAACAAATGTCTTCTACTGTGCCAAATTTTACACTGTGGTTAGTTGTCCCCATTGCTGCCAAGACAATTCCACTAAACGGGATGGGGTCTATGCTTCTTCTAAAATGAAGGTCCCAGAGGCTGCAGAGTTCGCATAGCCCCATGGCAAACATGAGGTTGGCTCCCGCCTCTTCTTGGGTCTGTGCACTGGGCAACTCATCAGGTAGTGGAGTCTTCTCTGCAGTAGTTCTCCACAGAAGGATCATTGGGTCTGCTTCCCACATGATTTCTAGGTGCACTCCTCAGATGGTTGTTGGGTGTAGTCCCCACATGGTTTCTAAGTGCACTCCTCACAGGACCGTTGGGTCTGCTCCCCACATGATTTCTAGGTGCACTCCTCAGAAGGTCGTTGGGTCTGCTCCCCACATGACTTCTAGGTGCACTCCTCAGAAGGTTGTTTGGTCTACTCCCCACATGGTTTCTGAGTGCACTCCTCAGAGGACTGTTGGGTCTGCTCCCCACATGACTTCTAGGTGCACTCCTCAGAAGGTTGTTGGGTCCACTCCCCACATGGTTTCTGAGTGCACTCCTCAGAGGATCGTTGGGTCTGCTCCCCACAAGACTTCTAGGTACACTCCTCAGAGGATCATTGAGTCTGCTCCCCACATGATTTCTAGGTGCACTCCTCAAAAGGTTGTTGGGTCTTCTCCCTGGTTAGTGTCTAGCTGCATTCCTCAAAAGGTCATCGGTTATAAGGCTAACCGGTGTCTGGGGGGGATCAGCTTTTAAGCCTCTGGATAAGGAGGTTGTCACCAGGAGGTCATCACCAGGTGGTCAGCTTCAGCCATCCTGCTCTGGTCTCAGTGTGGAGTCTTGGGCACTTTCACCATGAACACCATGGGCTCCTGGGTCTTGTTTCCAAAGGCTCGGCGGATGACGTCCACAGCCTGCTGGTGAGTTAGTCCCTCCAGGGGCTTGCCATCCACTGACACTAACTGGAAGCCGGCCTGGGAACAGCCCGTGGGACAGGTGAGAGCCAACACAGAGACACACACAGCAGCACCCGCACAGATACACACATAACCCAGAACCTCTGCTGCTTTAATGAACTGCCCATTGTTCTGTGAGATGGCATCTGCTGAACAGATAAATGTGCTTAGATAGCGGACATAATGTTTCCCGGTATGTTCCTATTTTGGGTCTGCCGATCCTTAGCCCCTCATTATATATTCTGAATGCTATTTTCTGATTGGACAATGGGGTTACACTACTGCATGGGCCACACAAACAATGTGCAAAGGATCCCAGATTGGGGGGATCGCTGCTCTGTCCCGGTTGTCAGGATGCACCTGCCATGGGCCCTTCCAACACCCCGTCCTGAAAAGGAACCCACCCCATCCTCTGACCTCCATGCCCATGACCTCATCCTCTGTCCTGTCACTCTGTCGTCCTGGTCAGGGCCGCACTCACGTGGCTTAGAGGCGTGTTACACGACATGCGGTTCCACAAGCTCCGTCTACCGCTGGTCACAGTGACTGTGGGGCAAGCAGGACGTCCCACAAAGATCCCAGGGGCCGAGGGCGCTACACAGGCCTACATGTATGTATGTACACACACACACACACCAGCATGTCTGGCTGATTTCAATACGAGAGCCAGTCTAAGGATTGTGTGGGGGGGGGGATAATGATGATGTCATCCGACGATGAAATAAACACCCATCCATAGAGTGCTTCCACTGAGCACTGTGCTTTGTGTGTGTGTGCGTGCACGTCTTGCTTTAACAGCAGCACACACACACACACACACTAATGCCCTCACAATGCCGGCACAGCACATATTTATGAAACCGAAGTATTCGGTTCAGAACCCAATATGCTTGGCCAGACCTTCTGCGCCCGGTAATTACGGCACTGTCCAGTAGAACAGCAGGAACGGCAATTAGAGGAAATAAACGTTTAGGCAGAAAAAGTCCCCGGTCTGCTGCTGTGCCCTTGGTCATGGGGGTAACCTCTCCCTAAATGCCGCTGATGCCCCTGTAGTCAGACTCGCTCGGGCCGAGCTCACACCTGCACCCGGGAGCCCCCCAACCCCACCAGCCACCGCCCCCATCGACCTCCTGCTCCGTTGCTCCACCTCCTTCTCGTGCTCCCCCCGCCTTTGCCCAGGCTGCCCCACAGGGGGCGCCAGTATCCATACAGAGCCGGGGCCCCGGGGCTGCCCCCCCCCCCCACCAGCTCACAGCTGCCATGCATAATAAAACTCTTCCACACACAGGAGACTGCCCTGCTGATCGTTCTGTGCCGCTGTAGCTCCTTTCACAGGCCGCTGGCTTTATGGCAGGCGGGGGCTGGGTGTGGACGCGGGCGTGGGGGGTTCGCATTTCAGTGCCGCTCATTACGGTGTGATATTCCAGGAAGGTGCTTGGGGGTGTGGGTGTTGGTAGGGCGGGGGTGGCTGATTTGCTGAGCTGAAATTTCTGAAGCATTACACGAGGCACACAGGGGGAGTGTGATTTTGGGCTGGGGGGGGCTGTTACCTTAAGGACATCACTGGCGGCGGCTGCGCCCCCGGGAAAGATTTTCTCGATCTTCACGAAGGGCTGCACTCTGGACTCGATTCCACCAGAAATGCTGATACCTGTAGGGACAGGTGATGACAGTCACTATCACTATCGATCACTATCATCACTATCGATCTCATGGCCTAAAGCATTAAAAAAACATGATCGCAAACGGTGCAGGTTGCTAATGTAAATATCGGACTGCTGCACTAATCGTAAGGCCCTGCTGCAGCTCCCACAGCAGCTGTTAGTCAAAAAGGCAGGAGTCCACTGTACGTCATATGAGAAAGATGGACAGACACTCGCGATCCACCTTGGTAAAAAGCAGATCCACAGCTTTTCTGCATTTGGGCCAGGGAGCCAGGAAATAGCCTAGTGCTGCTGTCAGCAACAGCCTCCAGACATGTGATCTGTGAATGAGTAGTGAGTGCAAGTGAGTACTAAATGAGTAGGAGTAGTGTGAATGACTACTTAATGAGTATTAGTAGTGTGAATGAGTATGAGTACTGTGAACATGTGTGGAGTGGCGGATTGTCACGTCCATCACCCAAGCTACGTTTCGGTACCCAGACAGGTGGCACCGATGTCAGCTTGAGTGATTTGCTTCCTGCTTTATCTGATCTCCGTTCCCCTGGCAAGGAAATCAAACTCCCCCAAACTCCTGCTGCCTATAGATGCTGAATTTGTCCACTTGGCGCCATCACTATCACTGAGACATGAGGGCATCCAGCGGCCCAGGGCATGTGGGCATGGGCTGTGAGTCTCGCCAGGAGAGAAGATACTTACCCAGAAACCCTGCAAATGAATAGAAATCCGAGGTGGTCCGAACACGCTAATTAATTATGGGGGAGTTAGGCAGCTAGGAAAGATGGGATTTAATGTTCCTCTGCACGGACTAACTTCTCCGCGGGGCACTCTGTCTCATGACGCCCGCCTCTCACCGTACCATTATATCTCAAACTCCCATGAGCCTTTGCATCAGTGCGCTGGGCTATCGCACGCAGCCAGTTTGATACAAGCCTGTTGTGTTTCTATAAAAACACAGGTTTAGATGTGCTGCCCCCACACAAGCCTCCTTTCCACTCTATGTAATTCAGATTGTGCTACTGTCATCTACTGGTCAAATGTGGTAATGCACTGAGTGACACAAAAGTCTCATTTATAAAAATAATAATAATCCTTTATTATTTGTACATTGGAATTCCTCTGTTCGCCTACCCAGTCTTGTTCTTCATAGCTTGAGGGGTCACAGTGCAGGTCAACCAAAGTGTGGGCCCCTTGGGGCTGGGGGTTAAGGGCCTTGCTCAAGGGCCCATGGACATGTGACTGTTCTGTTGAGGTTGGGGCTCCAACCAGTGATCTTTCAGTCACAGACACAGAAAATTAGTCCACAGAACCACTCACTGCCCATTTCAGGGTGGGTGAGTCACCTGAGGCTGGATGCTCTTATTCAGCCTTGACTAATATTATCTTCTTACTGATGTGCCTGTTTGTTTGATTATCAGTCATTGTGACCTGGGCTGTTTCTCCAGAAACTTGCAGGAATTATTTGTAGGGATTATGAGCTAAACCATGAGTAGGGAGACAAAAGGTACTTGTGTTTTCTAGGGGTAGCTAACAGCCACGATCACCTGGCCTGCTAGCAGTGGCGATCAGGCTGGGTCTGGCCTGACCTACCCAAACAGCTGTACTTACCCAGTGACTGTCTGGTCTTGGAGATGCTGACAGGAGTAAGCTCGTACTCCTGGATTCGGCTGTTGTGGGTTTTGCCCTGCTCCTTGTTCACACCGTCTGCAGGGGGCCCCGTGGAGCTCAAATCTGTCTGAGAGCCAAAAACCTGGGAGAGCGGGGGCCGTCCACGCCGGGGTGCGCTCACCACACTGTACATGGTGTTGCTGGTACCCCCGCCTTCACCACGGCCTCTGTCCCACTTGACTTTCGAGTGTCCGTTGCGGAGTGGTGACCTCCCCCTTTCACGGAGGGTGCCCACGCCGAGGGCTCCCGACCGCGAGGATTCCACATCCGCATGCACAGACAGGGAGGTGCCACTCTCTCGGCTCAGTAGCCCCGCCCCCTGTAGGCGATGGGGGTGGGGCCTGGGGGAGCTGGCATCGTGGCCGTCCAACGGCACATCGAGCAGGGGGGTGAGGACACCTGACAGTCGCAATGTCTCCACCTCTGCCGCCAGCCGCCGGTCCTTCTTCAGATCCTCCTCCAGTTTGAGGCGGAACCCCCCCCGGTGGTCTGGCAGGGAATGGCGGATGGGAAGCTGTCACTCACTTGGAGCGGCCACAACGGGACGCTAGGTCGCGTCTAACGTAACTAACAAATGCAGCGTACGGAGCAGCCTGTTGCTTTAGTGCCACACTGACCAGCATTTGTCTTGTGCTGTTAAAGAGTAACTAACTAATGAGAGCACAGTGCCACCCTGTTTATCTGGCACATTTTCTTTAGTGGCAGTGACTGTGTTCCAATGATGCGTGTCTACAGGCACGGCCTAAGGCTAATCGGTACTCAGTGCTTTTGCTGTCTTATCTCGCATTGTGTGCGTAAAGTAAAAAGGAGAATGTGCTCAGTGTATGCATGTCAGCTCACGCCAGCTGCTTAACTTCAGGGGCGGGGCTTCCTGTTCAGACGGCTGAGGATCTCAAAAGCCAGGAAGACGGATCAGAGGGACACCTGCATGAATGGCATTGAAGGTGGCTGCTCTGTGTTCACCGAGGGCTCCCCACGGTTACTCCCTCATTACAGGGTATTAAAATATCCAGGGGTGGGAGGCCGGGTGGGGAAGGGGGGGGGCTGTGATGTGCAGAGATGTTTCAATTCCTCCTCGTTTCGGAGGGAGATCGCAGGGCATTAGCGTCTGGTGGCTGCCGCACACGGAGGGCAGCAAGTGAGAATGCCGATGATGTCACAGGAGCATTAGATGATGTCACAAAGGAGCTGCTGATGATACCACAGGACAAACTCCATGCGAAGTTCCACACATGTCAGCTGTAGTGCTATGCTCACACAGGTTGCCTGTGCCACCCTAATGTAGTCAAATCCCTGATTTGCATGCCAACCCCCTGACCTGGGATAGGGGTGATGAGCTGCTTCCTTGGAGCTGGTCCCATCCTCGGAGACCGAAGGGCGGGGGATCTGGCTGTGAGATGGAAGCGGGGGGACAGGGAATGAATTCCACCAGCCCTCCCCAAAACCCCAACACACACATTGGAAATGGGACAAGCTTAGTCCCGCTAATGCTAATCTAGCCCTAGAACCCAACTACAACCAAGCAGGCTTGCAGAACTTTCTGTGCTGTCCAGCCGAGGGCATGTGCCACCCCGTTAGAATCGTGACTCACCCGCGCGGCTCTTCAGGACCTCGTAAGCCTCCTCCTCAACCGGGCCCACTGCACTGTCAAAGCGTTCCAGCTCGGTAGGGGGGATGAGCATTCTAGAAGTGTAGGGGCGTGAGAAGAGGGGGCCGGACCACACTGTCAGTCGCTAAAAGTTAAAGGGTCACCTTCTTATCGCGACCAGTCTCAAGGTATGTTAGCTTAGCTCCGCCCCCTGCATCCATTCTTATCCGAGTCGCTAGGGGCCACCTAGCGGCTGTGTGTGTGAAGCAGAAACATGTCTATTCTCAGAAGGAGGACCAGAACAGAAAGCAGTAAGGAAACGTGAGGAGAGTGTGAAGACGCATGGGCAGAAACCCTACCAACATAACGTTAACTAATGTAGTCATGTCAATAAAGTTACGTGAATTTGAATTTGAATATAAGACCTTCCAATGTGTGTAAAGGGAGCCAGTCACCAGCTCTTACTCGCCGGAGCTTCGATTTCACTCACACTCCCTCATGTGGCATTCCCCTCAAATTTACCCCATTTCCACCCCCACCAGACCTGATCTCCCGCAGCAGGAGGACCTTCTCTGGCCGGTCCAGGAGTGCCAGCAGGGGGCGTACAAGATCCTCCAGCACATGCTCTGCTGCAAACTGCGGTGCCACCAGGATGGAAGAAGAAGAAGAAAAAGAAGAGGAGGAAGAGGAGGAAGAAAAGAAAAGTTATATGAAAGAGAAGAGGGACAGAAAAGTCAGAGGCAAATCATTCCCAACACTTTCAACATCTGATGTTTCTCAGCCTTTGTTGCCCATTTCTTGCATGGTTTCTCCTGATTGATGGCATGTGGTGTGTAATTTAATCGCACTTTGTTCTATCCGCACAGCCTCCTGACACAGGATCGCAGGGGTCCCTGGGGGTCACTGCGCGGTAAACCCGCCCGAGGTGTCAAGTTCCGGTTAATAACACCGCCGATGTACCAGCAAATCAGCCGGAGGGCCTCCTCACCAGAGCTAATCCCCTGCTATCCACGCTGAACCTGCATGCTGTAGCGTAAACATGCTGACAAATACACACAGAACATGCCTGTCTCGCATTATCCGGCTGACAGGCTTACACACTCCTCAGGGTCCTAATCCCTGGACACAGCTTGTCACCTAAGTACGTGACAGCAAAAGCACTGGGCTATAACACCAGACCAGCATGGACAAACAGTCAAGCATTTTAGCTGACAACAGAATACACAGATTGGCACCTAATTAATAACCCCCTCTAAATGCCTCCAAAGTGGAGCCCCCTTCAGCAGGTCCAGAGCAAAGCCATCCAGGGCAATGCCATCCACACCACTGCCCAAGAAGCAGCCCGGCTGAGTATGTTTCGTAGTACCTCCCAACCACAAGAGGGATTTCTGCTGCATTTGGTACATTTTAGCAAGCCACTTTTCTATAAAATTGAAATGATTCCTCACCCGCCTGCAGTGCCTCATGACTGCAGCCACCTCGTCCTCTCCCAGAAGCCTCTGGGCCATGGTCTCCACCATCTGCAGGATGTCTGCGCTGGGCTGAGGGCTGGGTCTGCAGCATTGTGGGCTGCGTCTGTGGCCATGCTGCTTATCTGGTGGGCAGCAACGCAGCATCGCCGTTGGGAAGGCACACACACACACACACACACACAGCAACACACAGAAGCGCACACGCAACACACAGAAGCACACACATACAGGAACACACAGAAGCACACACACACACACACACACACTTATTCACCGTTCTTCAGCCACCTGTGTCTTGAGGTCCTGTCTGGGTTGACAGCCAAAGAATCATAGTTACATTGCTGAAATGGCGGGAATGTCCTACACTGACTCAACGCCTGAATGACCACCAGTCACGGCCACTCTGGGAGCCACAAATCTGCACCCAGCTGTGACCCTGCACTTAAACAGCCCTCGCTGAGCATTCACACATCTGGGCCTGACCCCCCCTTACCCTGCTCCACCTCTGAGCTGGACGGAGAGCTGGAACGCCCCCTGGTGGCCTCCCTCTTGAGCACGCCCTTTGAGAGCAGACCCACAAAGGTCTTGGAGCGACGCAGGCCGTCTCCCTCTCTTGGGGGCTGCGGACTCGGCCGCTGCTCCTCCTTCCTCTTGAGCCTGTCCTCTGTGGGTGAGGATAGAGGGGGTCCTCAGTGTGGGATGGAACCAGAGGTGTCAATTTCAGGTCCAGAAAGTAAAAATCCAGACCAGGATGTTGTTTCAACCAATCAGTTCATCATAAAGAGGCACAGTCACAGAGCGCTCAGCTAGTTGGTTGAAACAAAATCCTGGTCTGGATCTTTACTTTCCGGACCTGAAATTGACACCTCTGGATGGGACATTCCTGTACCTCCGTGCCCCCCGCCACCGTGCTCCTCACCTGTTTCGGTGACGTGGCTCTGTGAGCGGCGCAGAGGTTTGCCGGGCCGGCTCAGGGCCATGAGCATGGTGGTTTTTGGCGAGCTGGCCGCCTCCCCCGCTGAAGGCCCCGTGGAGGAGGCCCAGCGGCGAGACAGAACTGCACCCAGGCCTCCGGTGGCGTCGGCCCGGATGGCGGTGTCCCCAAGCAGTACTGTGGCCCCCAGGTGCCTGCTGGTCTCACCAGCAAGGGGGACTCCGAGCCTCGGGGACACGTGCAGCTCAGTGGGGTCGGTCTGGACCGAGGCCTCCGCTTTCTCGGGGGGAGCGCTCCGGAGAGTGGGGGTAGGGGAGACCGACCGGGCATGGGGGGGGTCACCAAGGGAGCTGAGGGGGGTCATGGAGGACAGCGACGACACTGAGGAGCTGGAGTTGGAACCGCGGTAGGAGGAAGGAGACCCCACTGAGGGAGGAAAGAAACGCAATTCATATCTCTGTGGGGACTGTCCATTCACGTCTACGGGCAAACCCCAAATCCCAGCAAGGACAGCCCTAACCCCTACCCAGCCCTAACCCTAACCATAACCCTAACCCCTAATCCCAGCAAGGACAGCCTTAACCCCTACCCAGCCCTAACCCATAACCCCTAATCCCAGCAAAGACAGCCCTAACCCCTACCCAGCCCTAACCCTAACCATAACCCTAACCCCTAATTCCAGCAATGACAGCCCTAACCCCTACCCAGCCCTAACCCTAACCATAAGCATCCAAAGAAAATTCAACTTCTGGCAGCTTTAGTTTTTTGATTGCAGTCACAGATTTTCATAAAAATTTGTTTTCTCCGTAGAGGTGTTTTTTCACTTTGTGGGGTCCCCACAATATAATACAGATGGTCACATGCGTGAATCACCATCCCACTAATCAAGGCGTTTAGACTCAGAAAAAAATATTGCAAACATCAAGACAGACAAATGAGTGAATGTCAAACAAAAGTAAAGCAAAGAGGAGATGAAGGTGATGTAAAGAGGCATGCAGGGTGAGAGAGAGAGAGAGAGAGAGAGCGAGGGAGAGGGCCCTCTGACACGTACGGTTGTCAAGCCAGTTGTACTCGGCCAGGACCTCCTTGTAAGCAGGGTATCTGCCAGCCTCCTGGCGTGAGGAGACAGAGACACAGAGAGCAATTTTAGGAAAGAGCTGGAGGTGTTCCTCAAAGCGTGGGTGAAGATGCAAAGAAGAACAACAGAGCGTAAGCAGAGCATGGAGACGCCGCCCCCAATTACTGCATAGAGAATCTCTACTGGTGTTTTCCTGATCTGTGAGTCTTAGCGACGTGACGGAGGATAAGAGTGGCCAGCAGCAGTGCGTGTGGGACCCCGCCGCGTGGGACCCCGCCGCATGGGACCCCGTTGCGTGAGACCCCGTCGCGCTGCTGCGTTGCCGAGCCGGACACGTTACGGCAGGAGCCTCGCGTCACAGACCTGCGACTCGCATGTTTTTCAAGGTCGCTGACGGGATACCGGAGGTGCTGTTTTAGGATTGAGGCGACGCTCTTCAAAACAGGGCCGTCTTATCAGAACCCAATCCCCACCGCCTGGTGAATTATGCACACGGCCTTTTTTCACAGGTGAAACCGAAGCAGTGGCCTGTAAGGCGAGCAACAGAGTGTGCCCAGAAGTCTGGAACTCAGAGCCGCCCGAGGCCCCACGATGCCGCCCCACCGATCAGATCTCCGCAGTGCTGCTCTCACCATGAAACAGGTGTCTGCCTGCAGCCCACCTTGATGGTCAGCATAACGTGGGCGTTGCTCCGTAGGGTCTCCACGGCGACGGTGTGGCTGATGTCCTCGAAGTTCACTCCGTTGGCCACAAGAATCTGGTCTCCAATCTTGATGCCATTCTGCTCTGCCAGCCCCCCTGGGTCCAGGCTGGAGAGACGGGGGACAAACATCAGCAGACAGGTATCAAAAGGGCAGCAAGCACCTGCTTTACACCTTAAATGACGGGGAATTTACTTCATATAATCACTTCAATTAAACAATGGAGGTGTGAGCCCAGAGAAACCTGGGGGTGGGAGGGGGGCTGCTCTCTGTCTCCAGCCAAACTCCACAGGACATCTCAGCACTGAGCTTTACACTTGACATAAGCACCTGAGGTTATGGGAGTGCTGTATTATCATGTGAACAAGGACAGAGATGGAGTGCTGTGGCAGGTGACCTGGCCCCCACAATCCCCCACCTAGACCTTATAGAGCTGGTTTGGGATGAGCTAGATCGAAGAGTAAGAACAAGGTAGCCAGCTGGTACTGAGGACCTGTGGAGACTCCTTCTGGACTGTTGGAGAAGCATTCCAGGTGGCTACATCTGGAAGCTGGCTGAAAGACTGCCAAGAGTCTGCAATGCTGTCATCCAAGCCACGGGGGGCTATTCTGAAGTGTCTAGAATTTGAAGAAATGTTCAGATACGGAACACTTCTCTTGGTCGTTGCAATATTTGGCACGCATTACTTCATTGCCTAGAGACCCTTTACTATAAGGTGAATGACAGAGCAAAAATGAAGGCAAATGTATTTACAGCAGGTGTGTCCAGACTTTAGACCAGTGCTGTGTTTAGAGACACTCTTATCCGAAGTAAGTAACTTTTGGTCTGATTACAGACAGTAGCTTAAGATGGCGGCCCGCACTTGGAGATGTAGATGCCCAGGCCGAATTCGTGCCCCCCCCTGATGTTGAAACCCAGGCACTGGTCCCTGGGGGAAGTGTAGAGGTGCACGATCCTCCTCAGCGCCCCATCCGGCCCATTCAGGGAGGGCGTCCGGCCGGTCTCTTCCACTAGCATGCGTCGGTGGGTAAGGTCCACCCTGCGGGGGAGTGGGGGGGCATTCACACATGAACAGAGACAGATGGCAAAGCGCTTAAGGCAACAAAAAACCCACGACTTAACGGTTTAGGGAGTAGTTTAAACGAGACCCCCATAAAAGCAAAAAAATATATATTTTTTTCTCCTAGCAGGATGAGACAGACCATTGTTAAAGTTCCCTGCACGCCATTAGAATGAGGTATGTCTGACAGCTATAAGGAGAGGCCATTGGTACAGTCCTCGGGGGGATGGGTGAGTTGAACAGGGCTGTTAATCCCTCATTAGGACACTGCGAGGAGAAGCTAGGTCCACATTAAGCAGATTGGTTTTAAGACTCATTATGAATATCACTGCCAACAGGAGGCGCTACACCCACCAGGTGGTCTTCTCCTGTGTGTAGCGGAGACCGGGGAGCTTGCCTACGCGGCGCACGGTCATGCGCAGCCGGCTGTTGCCCGTCAGGACCTTGATGGCGCTGCTCATGGTCACGCCCTCCAAACCGACGCCGTTCACCTCCACCAGCTGGTCACCCACACAGAGCCCTGCCCTGGCTGCAGACACACGGGAGATGGGGAGCGTCTCAGACAGAGACACAGAGACACTCTGGGACACGGAGAAAGTCACACATACAGACGCGCTGAGACAGGGAGAGAGACACACAGAGATACAGAGAAAGTCACGTGGCGACATACTGGGACACGGAGAAAGTCACACACAGAGACACACTGAGACATGGAGAAAGTTATATGGAGACATACTGAGACACAGAGAAAATCAGGCACAGAGACACACTGAGACACAGAGAAAGTCACACACAGGCACACAGTGGAACACAGAGAAAGTCACACACAGGCACACACTGAGACACAGTGGAACACAGAGAAAGTCACACACAGG
>JAODKN010000042.1:2326707-2338817 GCA_026774425.1 Petrocephalus zakoni | reverse complement strand
GGCCCACCACGGGCCCTAATTTTTTTATTTGTTGTTGAATTAATAAAAACCACCCCCCACCCTCTTGTTTTTGATATTACTTTAATTTGCCATTTTGTTTTCAACATTCACCCCCCCCCCCCCCCCCCCAGGCCTCACGCCCCTCTTCTCATTCCCAGTGACGTAAGTCAAAGGCGCCAAACACGCAGATCGGCCATATGTTTATAGACCCCCCCCCACGAAGACCACACACACAGCACACAGGTGTCTGTACTAAGAGACCACAAGACAGCCAGTTGGTATAAACAGTGTTACACGTGCTTGTTTGGTTTAACATTCTTTGGTTGTTCTTTCGGAATGTTTGGTGTCATTTTCAAGATGAGTTAGATTAGAACAGATCTGCTGTCTGACAGGAGTCCTTTCCGAGTCGTCGCTGTGACTCGGTGGAAAGACTCAAGCCAGGTTTAAAGCCTCTAATCTAGCCATCTAGTCCCTCTATCGCTATGCGCTACAGGAGAAACCTGCGGAATCGAGTTCAGCCATGAGATCACTGTCGGCCATCTTTAGTTCCCCAGTGGGTGTGTGCAGATTAGTGTGTATCATTGTGTCTCCTTACAAAGAAACACCTTTTATTTATAACATAGCAAATGGCAAGGTTGTTTATTATATCGCAGATACCTTCTATAAAGTGTTCTGTAAAGAGTACTGTGCAATAGTCTGAGGTTGTCAAAAACAAAGTGATGCATTAAAGATATTTACTGGGCAGTGAGTGTATATTTCTCAGGAAAAAATACAGTTTAACGTTAGAAAAGCAAGTGAAGAGTAACACAATAAAAAATGACAATAATTTCTTCTTCTCTCCAAATAGTTACTGATATCGTTTTGGCTGAATATTATGAGCACCGCTTTGGTTCCCAACCATTCTCTCAGGGGCACCTCAGCCATTTTATGTATTGGTTAACTTTCACGGCCAGTGCACTTGATTAGCTTGTAATTATTTGATTAGCTTCATGAGGTATTGGTTAGCCACACATATTGGGGATGGATTTTTTTGAGTAGTAGCTTCGAATGCCGGGATGGCTTGACGAGAGGATCAGCTGACTCACTTTGACAGATTAGCGCCATTTACATGTAGTTTTCCTCGGTACTTGCTGTTTAAGGCATGTCATCATCAGAAGCCTAATTCACGGTGCATTTTGCTTTGTGGCCATTAGGTGGCGTTTAGCCGTGCCAGTACATGCGTCTACACATAGTGGGCAGCATGGTGACTCAGGGGGTAGAGCTGTTACCTCACTAATCTAAGGCAGTGTCCCGACTCCCTGCCCACATGTAGCCATGCTCCTGATCCTCGGTTATGTTCCAGTCTCATTCCTCCTGTGTTCCTGTGGAGTCTGCATATCCTCTGTGTGTCATGTGGGTTTCTCTGGGGTAGTTCTGCAGTGTATGGACCTTATGATGGACTGACATCCTGTCTAGGGTGAACCCCAGCCTTGTGCTCAGTACTGTCTGGAATAGGTTGTAAGCCTACCGGGAAACTGTGCCTGACGTAAGAACAGATAAACAGATAAAACCGAATCACTGTGGCATAAGCCACTACCCTTCTCTTCAGCGTGAGATGTCACGATGCGTAATTGTGGTTAAGAAACCCACAGATTTGCTTACTAAGTTTTGCCTCAAGGACAAATTGTGGTGCACAGATTTTGGTTAGATGCAGAATTTGGCCTATTATAAAGCCAAAGTCCTGCAGTGGCCGGGTGGGCCTGGTCCAGCATAGTGACAGACCTTTGGTGGACTCGCTCAGTCTGTCATTGTGTGGCACGGTTGCCTTGTTTGAAATCCATCTCAGCTTTGAGTGTGAAGTTCACATATCCTTCCTGTGACGTGGGGGTTTCCCTCCCAGTCTGAAGACCTGCAGGTTGGCTCACTGTGTATCATAGTGTGTAGGCCCCGTGATTGGCTGGCATTCTATCCAGGGTGTAACCCTGCCGTGTGCCCTGTGATAGGCTGGCATCTTGTCCAGGGTGTACCCAGCCCCCCCCAATTGTTATTTAGGTGGAGGTGCACCATGACCAGCTAGTCTCCGGAGCACATGACCAGTCTCCAGAATATGTTACGCGAGCCAGAGCTGTGCATTCCACAGGGGCTCTTTATTTAATTTTCATTCTTCACATTGAAAATATTTAGATTTATTTTCAAAAACTACTGAATTAGCCCTGAAATAACTAACAAGGCTGTTCCTGATATCTGCATGTTAGGTTTACAGAGTAACATTGTTCCTCTGCTCAGCGCTGTTAGCTCTGCTACTGTATCATTAAGTCGGACAACATGCGACCGTAACAGACGGTGGTTAGTACTCACATCCTGTTTATCTAGTGCACCTGATGTCTATCTATGGTAATCTATGGTGCACTGCAGGTGCACAGGGGGAGGGAGAACGAGATGGTACCTCTATATCTTTTTGAAAGCATGTCGAAATACCAAGAGATTATTAAACAAAACTGTTTACCATTTAATTGGCCTGAAAAGCAAACTAAACATGCCCTGTGGTGCGAGGGTGGCCGGCTGAGGGGGTTCTGGCAAATGTCAGGGCAGCCGTCCCAGGCCCCGCCCCTCCTGCCGGGGTCCTCAAGGACCCAAGTGTTCCGCAGACACTCTATGACATTTTCAGCTTCTTGTTGCAGTTTAAGAATGAGTGGTTTCTGTGTGATGGATGTAGGACCTGGAAAATACCACGCAAGTGTAACCTACCTCCAAACAGTCTTCTGCGGGTGCTTGGTGAGCAGAAATGGAAATCATGACCTAAACCACAGTGCAGGATTAAAGAGCCAGGATGGGGGTGGGTTAATACTTTATTTTTGACCAAGGAACAGGCTCCTTAAAGTCCAGGCTGGGTGTCAACGGATGCGGCCGTGAGTAGAGGCATCACATCAGGTCTGCTTCCCTCCAGAGCAGAGTTTAGACACAGACCATCATAAACACACGGACACACCATCACATTGCCACGGTTACCGGACAGGGGGCGGACCTTCTGGGGAAAAAGTATACAGTGATTAAAGACAGGGAAAAGAGAGAGGCTACCAGGGATACACACTGCATAAGATTACCACGTAACCAAGACCTCCGTTTAGATAAGCCCTTCAGAGAAGCTGAATTTCTACTTCAGCTGGATTTTCTTCGCTGCCTCCAAGACTGATGACACGTTGACCTTGTCCCCAAATTCCTTCTCCCGATGCTCCAACAATATCCCCTAGAACAACAAGCAGGCCCGTAGTTAGAATAGACTCTCAACTAAACCAGTCATACCAAAACTGACTCATGTCCGTTACTATACCTGCTGGCCAGATCCAATCACAAAGACCCCTCCCAAAATAAAGCCCTCCCCCTTGACGTTGCCATTGTAGCCCTTCTTCCAGACTCGGAGGAGATTCTGCCAAACACCCAGACGAACCATGCCCAGACCACCCATCCTTCGATTTTGGGGACCATAGAAGCATTTCTGAAAGGCAAATGAAAACATGAGCATCATACAGATGGTGGTGCAACATGGGCAAATATGCATGAACAAAAGAACCTGCTTTCCCAAAGAACTTAAATACCCACAATGCTCCTCCTCACCTTGTCATCCAGGAAGATCTCCCCAGCAAAGTAGCTCCTGAAATCCTGGACCTCTGTGCCAATGTTCTCCTTCACCACGGCATACAGAGGGACACCGAGCTCCTGCAGCTGGGGCTTCAGAGAGGAGAGCTCAGAGGCCTCCTGCAGCGGAACAGCACACCATCACATTCCAGAACCAACCACTCATCCCTCCATCCTCATACTGAACACTACAAACACAATAAGAAGCGTCCTCAGTTCTGTTAACTCCTAACAAGCGTAACACCTACATTCAAGGGACGCAAACAGCAAGTGCATATGGATGCCACGCATGCCGTGTGGCATACAGACAGGGAAGCTCACTTGTTGTTTGGCTCGGATGCGAGGTGCCTGATCTAAGTGATTCTGGACATGGTGTGATTGTGAGAGCCGTGGAAGTTCTAGCTTCTCAGAAATGGCCGCCCTCCTGGGACCGCTAATCGTCACAGTGTCCGGGGTTTATAAAGGTCGTGATGAACAAAAACGCCTGCATAGTCTGTGATTTGTATTCTATGCACCACAGGACATAGTGTATTAAATTTGTCAGACCAAATAATGGTAGTTTTGGCTTACTAATTTGTACTTCAATATGTTTTAAAAAATGTAGAAAGTTTAACAGAGGGGACAAAGGAGGAATCATTGAAGCTAGCTAGCTAGCAGGAATTACTTGGGGAACATACCCAGCCATTTATACGTATGAGCATTTACCAAAGCAGTACAGACAAAACGCGTGATTCTCTGGATATAAAACCCCAACCATAACTTATTGGAGTGAGCTGAGTGCAGGGGGCGGGGTCTGATGCATTTGTGGGCGGGGCAGTGTTAAAGGCTTACTCCCCCATACCTCTCTGCACAAAGATCATCCGGGCCGGCGTACCGCCATGACCACAGCCCCCGCCTCCTCCCACAGAGCCTTGGCCTTCAGTAGCTTCCCATCTGCGGGGGGAGGGTTTACAGTCAGACCACTTTTAGGCGAACAGCGAAACAATGCAAAACGTACAAGACCAGGTTCCTCTTCCTCTCTTTGACCCAGGACACACTTGCTGACCCCAGTGCTGGATCTGGCACCCCAGTTTAGCCCCTCCCAGACCCCGTCCTGTTCTCCTGCGCTCCCCTTGTGCTGGATCAGAAATATCAGTGTTCTGCTATCCCTGTACCCATCCCCATACCCATATAAAGGTCCCATTCCTTCCTCCCCGCATCACCTGGTGCCAAGCCAGTGGTGGGCCTGGCACATCACTTAGCCTGTGCGTCATAGGGACTTTTGGAAGAGTGCTTGTTGCTCTGGATCTGAAGCTCCGCTATAAACCCCGCCTCCACCATGTTACTGAAAGCTGCGGTGGGCGGCGGCCTCGTCACCTCCTCCAATCTCCCTCAGCTCCGCGTCCTGCAGGTAGTTTAGGGTGGCCTGCTCAGGTTTGGCCAGCAGGATGTCGGTGTTGGCCAGAAAGATCGCCACTAAGGCTGCACCCACCACGCCCACAGCCAGGGTCCAAACGGCCATGGCCAGGAGCTCCCCCTCCAGGAAGAATGAGAGCACTGCAGCAGGGACACCAAGGGCACAGCATTAACAGGCGATGCATCACGTCCTGCGATACTGACAGTTTCTCACACTGCCGATGAGTGCAAACTTGACCTCACTGCAATTAATCCGCATCAATGGTTTGGCTGGGGACCATCACCATCGGTGGGGGGGGTATTAATCTCTTCTCTTGCTAATATAATTACAACTATATATAGAGATATATTTATATAGCACTCAAGGAGGCCTTTATAAATAAATAAATAGGTACTCTGAAAGTAAAACAGAGAGAGTCTGAAAGCGGCTGCGAGCGGGAGGCTGTGCCCTACAGCCCATCTCCGCTCGACTCTTGTTCACTTCTGGGATAAAGTTCATGAAATATGCAGCCAGTGTTACCGAAATAGCTATCAGATGACATGACCTTTCTGCAGCGTTGCTGTACCTCCTCCTTTGGGAATTTTGCAATGTTTTTTCCTTCATTGCTCTGATGGTCAAGCCTTAGATTAACAATAATAACCTTGGTTAAATGTGTCTATGTTGCCTTACACTCGGCTGATAATTGAGTTTGGCCCAGTGTACGCAGTAAATCTCAGGCACAACTCTTAACGCCATTATACTGCCCGGAATAAAACATCCTCTATCTGTGGGAGTGTAATGCTCTTAATTAAAACTCCCAGAAATTCCAAGCGTACATCGCTCCACTAACTTTGTCCTGATATCTACAGTTCAGCTTCAGGAGAAGCCCCTACAATTCCAGTTTATTCACTAAAATGTTCTATATTCTACAAAGACTACAGACTGTAAGCCACCCAAGTACAGAGTTAAACTCAAAGTGAATACTGCCCTTATGAACATACCGGCTCATCCTGGAGCTGATCTAAATGCAAAGACATGAACAAAGTCATGATTTCACTGGATTACAAGGCAATTTGTAGTCCCAACCAAGAGGACCAGCTACAGATCAGTGCTTCACATGAAAAAAATTAAATCAATCAATCAATCAATCAATCAATAAATCAGTTTCTATATCCGCTTGTTCTATTCAGGTTCGCGGATAAAATTAACAAGACAGAAACAGAGAGTCACGCTCAAAACACAGAATCCTATGAAATAACACTTACAACTGCAAATAAATTTCTCAAAACATCGCAATTACCAATACATCTACAAAAAAAAAGAAAACTATACGCATTTGATTATGATACTTGGTCCTGCAAACACATGAAAATATTGATATTTCGTATAAGAAAATGTAGGCATCAAACAGCAAAAAAATAGCACATTTACAGACGGGCCGATAACAGCATGACAACAGCAGATAAACTGACTTGTTGCGATTGTGCCTCCGTCTCAGTAGCGGCGCTCAGGGCTCGCCGGCGCCGGACCGTCTGTCACAGAGCGACTGCGGCAGCGCGCTCCAGTCGCCTTTTAGGGACCGCCCCTCTGTTTAATATTAATGAGCCGGCGGCCAATGGGCCGTCTAGCGCTGCGCCGCGCCTTTTTAAATCTCATTGGGCTTCGGAGATAGATGTAGGCATGGAATGAATCAAAATGTAATGCCATAAGTAAATCCAACAGGGCATAAAGAATACATTTTTAGGTACTGCACGCTTCCGGCCAGGTTCAGACAGTGGATTACTGTATCCATTGTTACGTGTTAGGCAACATGGTAATCTATGCTGCACAAAAACTTTGTAGCCCACTTACTAATTTGATGGGTGATAGGCAATGTTTCCTAAACGCACAGTTAACGTCTCAGTGTGTCTGCAGCGGAAAACATTTAACTTTCTGGAAAAACCCGTAAAACTCCCCTCTCATCCCGCAAGCATCCACAAATAATTTAAATAGGTCTGCGCCTGTAAACCTAATCGTAAAGACTGATCTGCTGCACTAATGCCGTCGCATTTACGTTAAAAAGGTAAAGTAGATTTATACGCTATAACGATATGTTGTTTAATTCTGAACAATGCAACAAAGTGAGCCCCGAAAACAGCGTCGACTGTGTCCATTAAACTCTTCTAAAGTGAAATAAGAATGCAGTTATAATAAAAGCAGCACATTTTATATTTAGGCACGCTCTCGGAGTAATTTATGGTGTCAAATATTTTTGCAATCCCTATCACCTACACGCTACGGCACGACCCGTATAGTTTTGCTATGATACTGAAGTTTCGCGTCCCCGCAGGTTAAATTCCAATAAACTGCAACAGTCACACAAATGAACTGAGAAGGAAAAGCAAACAGACCTTTCTTCCTTAATAGTGAATGCTCCAGTTGAAGTGGTGCATTAAAAGTGTGGCCGCATTCAATCACAAACCGAATTGTAATAATTCCTGCGTCGCGAAGCGGAATGACGCGCCGCTGCGCTTCAGGTTTTTCAGGATAAGGGCTGGTTTTTTCACAGTCGGCAATCCTGAATGTTAGTACGTGTAATTTGCCGCCAGGCCTGAGGCGGCGCTGTACAGCAAAACCGCTCATTAAAGTTGTGATGCCATAAGTGCTATATAAACGTAACATGAATTCATCCAGTATTTTTAATTCTATCACTAGTAGTCCCCCTATTTAGATGGACCATTCAAACCATTGGCTATCGGGCTACCTTGGGCTTGTGAATAAATCTCCGCAGATTATATTAATCTCATAGGAATTTTCACGGGTACTCTGAGAACTTCAATAATGTCCACCTTGTCACTAAATTCCTTTCCTCCGTGCTCCAGGAGGATTCCTTGAAAAAAAGTGAGCATAGTAAAAGTTGCCATTTTCAAGAAGGCCTGATCCATATGGGCCAGAATCCTCTTGTCTGGCCACCACACAATTTAAAAGCACTTGGTACTATTCACAAAATGATCCTTGTCAAACTAGAAGCACACATTTCTCTTGCACATAATTGATCTTCCCAAAAACAAACACGCCACCAAGGACCCTGGGCTCCTCCTGCTGGTGCATGAGAGTGGACAGCTCACCATCACACACTGGTCCCAGCAACCTCACCTCCACCATAAAATTAAACGCATACCCTAATAAGGTATCTGTTCTTTCAAGACACACATACTTACACTAGCTTAAATCCTTGGCTCTTCTGCAAGAGCGCGAGCTGAGCTCTAAGATCTGTGTGAAAACCCCCAAATATGACTGTAATATAAATATGTCAGATGCCAGGATTCAGGGCTGTCAACTTGGGTCAGTTGGCTGGAGCGAGATTTAATTTGAGACAACTTTGCTCACACATGCATAGCTTTATTGCCTTGTAAATAGCTTTTAGGGTTTGCAAACTGCCCCAACACTTCTGATGAAGCTAGCTTTAGGTTTATAATGGAATACTATAGATTTCCTGTAAAATATCTTGCATGAGCATGAGAGTCTGAACGAGTGTCATGCAGTTCAAACACGTGCAGTTTGACATAGTAACTGGCATCTCTAAATTGCCCGTTGTGTGTGAACGTGCCTGTGTTTAAGCCCTTTGATGGGCTGGCATCCTGTCCCAGCTGTACCGCAGCTTTGTTCTGTATGCTGGCTGGGATAGACCCCAGTCCCCCGTCAGCCTGACCAGAAAATAGACGGGTGGATGGATGAATGGATGGATGGATGATGACTTTGAGGTAGTGAAAACAGAAATAAAGGCTTTTATATTGAGAGTTATACCACAGATATAAAAGACATTTAGGTTTAGTCCCTGCATCTTTAGATGGCCACATTGGTCTGTTACTCTTCTTCGCCTCCACATTTCCTCCGACAAAGTGCATTTCAGTCTTTTAGCGCTTCCTTTAGCTGAAGTCATAGAAATCAGCTCAGATAAGATTGTGCCAGGAAAATGAAAGGCCCAAACAATTTGTGGTTAATGAAGACATTTGTCCCCACAGAGTTCATTATGATTATTATTGTTATTATTATTGTTGTTGTCGATGGAACAGACTTGCTTGGTAAATGCTCTATTCATCTGATCACCAGATTCAGTCACGCATCTTAGAATGCATTTGAAACTGTGCACCCTATCTGTGCATCAAGCCCAAGCCCTTATCATGCCTCTTCAGCACACATTCGTGGGACAGATGCGTAACAGAAAAAATTACCCTGCTCTAAACGAGATGAGCTCCCTCATCTGATCTGTGCTTGGTTTCAAAATCAGCTTCAAAAGAAGCATTTTCTGATTCTGCAATTCGTTTCTATCTCCTCATCACGCAGTTCTTTAAACCATTTTGTAAATGGCTAGGAAAGTGATGACTCATTTAGTCATGTTTTTTGTGCTAGCATTCTGTCAATGTAGTTCGGCAAAGCCCACTGGACCAGTGAAAAAGCTCCATTTGCTAACAAAATATTAGATAAAATACTTTTGTTTAAGTCACTAGCCACCCTTCCGCTAAGTAATGACATGTCACTGACAGAGAAGCAGAAGGGCTTCATTAAATGCTTTGAGAGACTCCTTCTAATTTACATGAAGCTGTCATGCCTGGCACTCCGACCAGCAGGCATGGGGGGGGGGCACTTGCCCATTTTACGTAAATGTTTAATGGTTCTGCCCCTTTTTGATCAGCCGTGATCACACAAAGTTTACTGAGGGGGGGTCCTACCTTCCCGGTCAACGCCACCCCTGTTCCACGAAAAGTCTGCATGGTACTGCACTGGACCAGCACCAATATGTCTTCCTAGCACCTTCATAATGCATTTATTATGCAGCTATTCAGTACACTTTCATAACGCCTTTATTATGCATTCATAGAACATTCATAAGCAGCATGTATGCCTTAATACCCTGGCATATCTTAATAACTTTAATATGCATTAATATCAAACATTACATGATTATATAATTATGATTTTTATTACCATATGTTTGTTATTAATCTATATTAAAGCTGTTATGGTATATTAGAATGTTAAGGTATACTTACAGTTGTGGTCACAAGTTTGCAAAAAGTTTACATTGCAGAAAATCCAAAATAAATTCAAACTTATGCACCCAATTCTTATTTCTAAAAATCATTGAAGATGTATGTTGTATAATCATTCCACCCTAGACAAAAATGTTTCAAATAAATCATTAAAAGCCCAGAATTAATATGGCATTTATGTCCATGATGAGTGCATGTAAACTTCTGACCACAACTGTACATACTGCTTATAAATGTTCTACAAAGGCATTATGAAGGTGCAGCTAAGATAAAGAGTTACCTTAAAGCCTCATATACTTATCCATATACTTGTGTTTCTTCATGTTTAATATATTTCTCTGCTTTTCATTTTGGACATATCACTGAAGAATCTATTACAGGACTCTTTACCTGTTGTGTATAATAAAAGCATTATACTCTATTATATGCCGTGTAAATATTGACACTTAGTGTACTGTAGGTGGCAACGATGTCATCCAGAAGTGGACATATGCGGTGTTTGGAAAGAAATAAACTGCACACTGCAAAAACTGAGAAATATCGAGCATTTAGAATAGAGAAATATGCATTTCTCCATGTGAACTCTATTGCTCAAAGCTTTTCGTCGACCTGGTCTTCAGGAGACACCTTTTCAGGATCTGCCTGAGATGCTTCCGTTTCATGCAGTCTTTCCAGGTGGCCCACGTTTGATCCGAGAGCATTGCTGTCTGTCGCGAGTCCTGGGTCTGATTCTGCAGTCTCGGTGACTCGGCGTGTCTCCGAATTTTCTGTCTGCTGGGAGGATTTGAGTTAAAATCAGTTTAGTCAGCACAGCGTCGAAATGCTTATCTGTCCATCTGCAACACTGCTGCTTGTAGAGCTGGGACTCATTATCTTCTGTTGGCCCTATCTCTAGCTAACTATGTGGTTTGCTTTTGTGAAAGTAGTTATGTTTGACAACAGGCCTTCAGTAAACCCCACTCTCTGCCTGGGTTCCCATCCTCTTAAATTCATTTTTTTTTCGCTTGACCTTTTTTCCAGAAATCCTGGTGTACATTAAGTATTTGCACTGTTTAGAGAGTCAGAGCTTCCTGACTAGGTCCTAACACAAATGGTTCCAGTCATAATCTGAAATCATAGGCAGGTGCTGGTGCTTTATTGGAGGTGTCCCACGTACCTCGTTGGCCGGAGCTGAGGTCTCGCTTTGGCCATCAAGTGCTGCAGGACAGTCAGCTGCAGCATCTGGACCCTCTTCTGCCAGGGGAGTCATTTCATGCGATGCAGGTTGATTTTCCTCCTGGTTGGGAGTCTTCAGGGTAAAAAGGTAAGAATAAGGACAGATTCACAGCAGAAGGTCTCCTTCCATCACCACCTGCTTCTTCCACTTGTGTTATGTTACTTTCCATTCACCTTAGAGGCCTGTAGTTGGGCCTTGAAATGGCGTCACACCCGAGTTAACCGCGTTCCAGTACAAGAAGTCACAAAGCCATTTAGCAATACCAGGGACCTGTTTCAAAAAGCAGGATTTCTTGCTTAGCCAGATAACTTGTCGGATTAAAGTACGCCAGTTTGAATGGGCTTTATCTGTGTTCACTTATATTTAGCTCAAACTTCCTTAAATCAGACAAATTACCCAGCTAAGCAAGAAAACCTCTGAAACAGGTCCCAGTTCTAGCCAGGTTCATTGTGAGGTTGGGGTTGTGTAGATTCCTCCGACTTTTCTGAGTAGAAATATCGACTTCGGGGGTGTTCCAGTTGCGACTAGGATCTTGGAACTTCTGCGTTACAAGTTAAAATGGAACGCAGCATTAGTTTCAGGACAGTCGGAACTAACTGGCTGCATGGCGTGTGCAGTAACTGCCGGCAGCCCTGCTTCTGGAAACCCTGACTTTCTACATTGAGTTTACCTATGAGAAGCAAAGTCCTTGTATGTGACAACGTACTTGGCAATAAACTGCATTCTGATTCTGAGAATGACCATCAATAATAGAACGTTACCTATGAGAATGGCCATCAATAATAGGATGTTACCTATGAGAATGGCCATCAATAATAGGATGTTACCTATGAGAATGACCATCAATAATAGGATGTTACCTATGAGAATG
>JAODKN010000042.1:2282625-2297018 GCA_026774425.1 Petrocephalus zakoni | reverse complement strand
GGCCCCCCGTTCCCCTCGCCTCTCTCTAGGCACCCCTGTCCCCTCGCGTCAGTCTAGGCCCCCGGTCCCCTCTCCTCTCTCTATGTCCCCCTGTCCCCTCTCCTCTCTCTATGCCCCCCTGTCCCCTCTCCTCTCTCTATGCCCCCCTGTCCCCCCTTCTCTCTCTATGTCCCTCTTCTCTCCATCACCCTAGTCTCGCCTCTCTGCCTTTGAGAAGGTGTAACTGTAAGCTCCACTGGTTTTTAATGCTCTACATCTGTGGGACAGGCCCGGGAGGGGGGGGCTCCCTGTCCAGCTGCCTGCTAATTCCAGGAAGGGAGTGCTTTTAAAATGTATGCCTGGCGCTCCGTCGGCTTGGTGGCCGGGGGGAATATTCTCTGCGCGGTGCCACGGCCACCAGAAGAGGCGGCAGTGTGGCAGCTGGCAGCGGCTCTCTCCGGAACATTCCGCTGCGTGTCAGTGACATAGAAGCGCTGTCGCTACCTGCTGTACACAAAAAGCCGCTACAGCACAGCATCCGGGGCACCGAACCACACCCCCCCCCCCCGACACTACTTTCAAACCCCTGATTTATTCACCTAATGTTTCCCTCTTAAGACTAACCCAGCACCTCCTTCAGCCCCTGGTTTGGCTGCACAGGAAGCCCAACACAAACCACCCGCCAGGGGACGAAATAACATTAATAATGCCACTCAGGCTGAGCATCTCGCACCTCAGGCAAAAACAGACCCCGTGCTCAGCAGCCGTCGGGATCACAGGGGGTTTTCAGAACATGAACATTTTCTACTGTATAGTGAATGAGCATAAAGCGATCTGTGACTTAACTGTGGCAGACGGGCGCACGCACACACGCACACACACACACACACACACGCACACACACACACACACAATAGCACAATATGCTAATCTAAAAATTTATCCCGCAAGTTTAAACACAGACACATTTAAACAAACTTTAAACATAGATTTAAACAAGATTAGAAAGGGTTGGTCATAGATCACGGTTAACAGACCTGATCTCACTGTTAAATCATTGAGTGAACCAGGAAAAAAGGGGATTTAAAATCAAAACCAGTGATACCAAAAGGCCGCTCTGTGCAGTTCTGAGCCCTGACAGCTTTCTGCCCTGTACTAACGCATCACACACGGCCCCTGTCAGTCTGCAACATGCTGCATAAGTCACCCTGACCGGATAACCCACTTCCCCAACCAACGGCTGCCCGGCCGACCGGGAGCGCGGGGTCAGACTGCATGGTCGCGGGAGCGTGTTGAGCGCGGGCTAGCGGACAGGAGGCGGAGCCACCGTACCAGTTATCCACGGGACAGACGTGCTGGTTGTACAGGGCCATGGCGTATCTGGAACGAGAGGGGAAACAAGAATTAGGGATTGGCTGCAGGAGGGGGTGAGGGACGGTGGAGCAAGGGGAGGTCCCATCTATGGATCAGCCTGAGACATCGGCTGGCTTGGGGAGGGTATTACATCTAAACATTTCAGCTATTTACAGCGTGGTTAGGGCAGTGGGCACCAACCCTGGAGACTTACCACCCTGCAGAGCTTTGGCACAGCCCTAATTTAACACACCTGATACAGATAATCAAGCCATTCAGTAGCATTGCAGTATTAGAGTCAACTGAGCTTCAGCATAGCTGGTGTGTTAAATTAGGGCTGCATCTAAGTGCTGCAGGGTGGTAGATCTCCAGCAGCAGGGCTGGTGCCCGGCGGGGTAGGGCTGTGGCCTTGGGTTTGACTCCCCTCACAGTGCACTTTACTCAACTTCAAACTCCTGGCTGGATTTCTGTGGAAAGCCATCTGATAACATGCCCCCCACTGGGAAGTGCATTCTGAGGTCCTCCTTATTCCAAAAATTACCCAGTTTTCAAGAGAAACCATTTGGAGGGCAACGTGAGGGATGAAGGGCGTGCTATCCAGCCATGATTACCGGAAATCTCATGGATCTGGGATCTTCTGACAAGTCCTCCCACCAGCATTTGCTAGGACCACAGAAGGGGCCCAATTTGCTCTGAACCCAAGCCCTGATTATGCAGGGATTTTCCTCGCTGGTTCCTGGCCAATGCCTGACTCACAGCCTGAGATGTTTCAGCCTGCAGTCCGCACATGTTCTTTGACGACGTCAGACCCCATGAGGATGCGCCATCTCACTTGTTGTCACGCCCCAATTCCTGGGTTCTTCAACAGCTGAGGTGTCTTTCTATCCAGTACATCTCCTCTCCAGCCATACGGGGTCATTTAACCAGAAGTTTCCCTCTTAAGACGAACCCAGCACGTTCTTCAGCCTTGATGTGATCGCACAGGACGTCAAACACAGACCACCTGCCCGGGGCTTGTGGTCTCCCAGGAGAACCACTCATCTTCTCACTCAGGCTGAGCATCTCGCACAGTGACTCCATCAGCAGGGAGTCATGCAGGCTACTCAAACACACAGCTTAAAGTTTAACGGCTCATCTGGTGACCTAGGGAGGTCGTTAGCGGCTTACAGGGTCCATGTTAGGGTGACTGTCCATCGATGTCACTGCTTGGACAGAAGTGGCAGCCTGGCGCGTGGTTTATGCACGCACTGCATTCTGGAAAACCAATCATCCCCTCTCAGATTAGGGTCCTTGCTCCCCTCACATAATTCTGCTAGTGTTTGATGGTAACATAACACAGCGATTCTGTCAGACACGCTACGGAATTTGGCACATCTTAATGTTAACGGTATATATGCATCTCTTAGGTTTTACATCAATGTCGCCCTTCCAGCCCGACAACGCCTTACCTGAGCCAACCCTTCTGCAGTGAAGGTGATTAATTGTCATTGCTGATGCACTACAACACACAACAACGAAATGTGTCCTCTGCTTTTAACCCATGTGACATCGTGACACAGGAGGGGGCAGCTACATGAGCGCCCGGGGAACAGTGCTTGGGGATGGTACCTTGCTCAGGGTACCTCAGCGGTACTTGCGGGTCAGCGATCTTTCGATTACGCGATTTTGTCACTAACCACTATACCACCTGCCTGCCCCAGTGGAAAACCAAGCTGGAACTACGCTGGAACTAGTCTTTGCGGTATGGGTTCGGGTCGGTGCCTGTAAGGTAGTGGAAAAGCACCGAAAGGGACACAACCAGGCCAGAACCACTAGACACACATATCCTGTAAGGTACTGTATAGAGTACGATATGACATAGTACAGTACAATATAGCACAGCCTGAGGTGGATCCTAAAATGAGGGAGGGGGAATTAGACTCCCCTAGTAAATACATGGGCCCCTCCTGCCAGTCACCGTTAAAATAAAAAATATAATTTTATTGATTATTTTAATGTATAAGCAGAACCACATTAGAGACATTTTTGTGGCCTATTCCATAAATGTAACTGGCCCCTGATGGCCACCAATCAGAATTTACTGCAAGCATCACTGGGCACAGTGCAGCACAGATACAATGCAACCATTGGTCAGCCGGGTCCAATCAGGTGGCTTACTGACCTGCTAACAGCCACGCTACTGAGAAAGAGGGCTAAAATGGTCCATTAGGTTAATAATTAGTTCAATTGAGCGCTTCAGCACTCAGATGGACTGAAAGCCTAAGTGCACACACACACACATACACAGACAAACACATTTGTATTCATATCTTTGTGGGGACTCATTAATTTTTATGGGCATAACCCTCATCCCAACAATGAGGACCCTAACCCTACCCAGCCTAAACCCTAACCATAAATAACCAAACAGAATACAGGACACTTGGCATTTTTTTTATTTCAGTCACAAATTTTTATAACATTGCATTTCCAAAATGGAGGCCTGCAATTCTACCAGATGCTTGTTCGAGCAGGACGGGCAGCGAGGTCCATCCCAAAAAATCACGGGGAAGAATGTGGCCTCCCTGCAGCTTGGCATCATGCCATCATGCCTCTATCCAGGACCGAGACGCAGAAAGCCACTATAGTCCAGGTTGTTTTTCCCCGAGCCTAAAACACAATACGTCGGGCTACAAGGTTTCCTGAACAGAGGGTGAACATTTCACCCCTCGTTGAGCGATTCGAGGGGGTGCAGCCCATAGCCGGCCCAGCACCGGCACACAGCAGGCGAGTCAACAAGGGTGGGTTTCACGACAGGAAGACATATTTCAGGAAACAGCTCTGGAAGACCCTGAGGCCAAGACTGCCAACCGGCACTAGGAACAGAGTGCGGAAAACGGCGGGATTTGGAATGTCCTCTGCTTGCTTTGGACGCCTTACGCTCTCTCTGCAGATTTTACTTATTTTTTATATAAACCTCAAAGTCATCGGTCGGCACACTCCCAGTCCTACTTAAAAACAGCTACAAAACTTTTAGCAAGCCGCAATCGCTTTACCAGGGTAAAGTGCTGTATAGCGCACCACCCCAGTGCCACTGAAGGACAGCGGCACGTGGTCTGGAGGAAACCGCGGCAAGAAAGGAACTGGACTGTTTGCACAGGGCAGAAGGACAAACAAGACAGGCAGACTGGGGTCTAGAACAGCATAGATCGGGCTCTGGGACCAAGTACGTGGAACCAGATACGTGGAACCAGATACGTGGAACCGAGGCAGGCAGACTGAGGGAGAAAAACAGGCTGGGACTGAAGCGCAATTATAGGGAGGCCACAGCTAAGAATACCACAGGCAAACAGGCGGGATCCCAAAACATCACAGCTTCCTCCACAATACAAGGAGGCCCTTGTGCTCGACGGCCCTGGATCCTTTCGCTTTCCAAAATTTTTAAAAGGGAGCTTCTCCCGTGTTCCTTAAAGGCATACATTAAAATTAATTTTGGTCAGGAGGGATTATTGATGGGGATGGCTTGGGGGCTTGGGGGCTTGGGGGGTACAGGACTGTTTTCAAGCTGCAAGAAGAGGAAAAGTAGTGTCTTAAATACAGTGTTTCCTAAATTAATAATTCCATTAAATCAGTAGTTAAATAGGTTCAAAAGAGCAAAGTATGTCCACGAAACAAACCTTGTGGGCTTTTCGGTCCACTATATTTTAAATTCAGTTCCCATTTGGACTCTCTGTTAATACCAGAAACACTTGATCAGAGCCTCTAGGTGGCGCCGGTGATAGTTTATATCCACTGATCTTAGTCAAGTTGCTTGAAAGTGGACCACCTCAGATCTAGGGCTCAGAACGCAGCCCAACACAAACGGAACACTTTCCAAATGCCTTGGTGATTTTGTAAACTCTTGGGCTTGAAATCCCAAAATTCCCTGCACTATTCCCAAAGCATTAGTCCACCTGACCACTTATGCAAAGGAATGTTACAAACAGGTAGCCCCCCCCCCCCCCCCCATACGTACACTGCCATGGTGTTCCACCCACCCGTCCATGTCTACGTTCTCCTGCTTTTCACCTCAGATGTGCTGGAGCAGCATACAGGATACCTCTTGTTCTTGGGAGGAGGCCAGTTGAGAACAGCACCCCCAAAATTCTTCTAGTGCTGTGCCACCACCCCCCGCTGCAGGAACTCTGCCCACCGTTTTGGCCACACCTCCCCGGTGGTGCTTACGTGAGACCACACCGGCCCGCCCAGCAGCACCAGCGCAAAACTCTCGCTTTTTAACTCCCCAACATACGGGCAGACTGCACCACGGACTGCAGGGGGCAGGGTCACTGTGCTGAGGGCCATGGACACTTATAAATGCCTTCAGCATCTGCCTGAGGAAGAGGAGCATCACCTGCAAACGGCCAACTATAAACGATCCCTGTGTTTAACGAGTTACGGTGGGAAACCCGGACAGGGATGAGTGCCAAGTGAGCCAACCCCACCCGGCGACTTTGGTCTGCTTAGCTCCCTTTGAAATCAGCCAGGTTTTCACATGTAACAATTAGCACTATTACAGGGCTGGGGGGTTACATCCCAGCTGGACAGGGCAGGGCGGGGGGTAGGTCTTCACAGAACACACATGGTCTGAGAATCGCTCCGTCTCTCTGGCAAACACCACACAGCTTTCGTGATACTAATAACTAACAATACTAATAACAACAGTAACAACTAAACAGTGGTAATAGTTCTTTTTGTCATTATTATTATCATCGTTATTATTAATTATTGACATCAATAATATTTCATGGCATTCCCGCACCTTGTGCCTGGAGAGGAAGAGCAGCACCCTGCACTTTGATCTCTGACCTAAAGCTGGACCAGAACCACCTACCAAGACCGCCAATTAAGTGCCTGAGCAATTTCCTCCGGGATCAATAAAGATTTTCTGATTCTGATTCTGAAACAGCAGCACCTCCAGGCCCCGCCAGAGCCTTTCAGCTCATATCACCCCCCCCCCCCACGGCCTCCTCGCTAAATGCAATCAGCGCCATAAACGCGGCCCCAGTAACGGGGGCCCTTTCTAGTCTCTTTGCCCATAGGTCACCGGAGTGACTCTCCGCTCCCTGGAAACAGCAAACGTTCCCAAATAGGCGAGCTCCCACAGCCCAACTTCAGTGCACATGACGGATCCTGATCTGCTCATCTGCTCTCCCCTGCTACTGTAGGCCAGCGATAACCTCACTTCTACAGATCAGTAGATCCTCCAGTAAACATGCAAACAGCACCACTATCTCCTTTAAAATAACAGCAATGCCTCCGTGCCCTTTCAAGTTCATTTGGCACAATTCCGGCGAGTGCGCCTACAGTACATCAGATCCTTAATGCGTTTTGCGTTTAATACAGAGTACACATTGTAACGAAACAGCCACATAATCATCAAGCCCGACGCACGTTGCGGCTAACAGTACGGACACCAAACGTAAAGACTCCGGGTTAAAACACAGTGTTTCACCTCGAGCCCGTGAGAATCCCACGGAACCTGCGTTTCTTCGCTATAAAACACCCAGCTGTGAAAGCTGATTCGCTAAAGGAACAGCTGGACAGTGCTGAGCCGCTAATTTAAAGTGGAGCATTTTGATTCTTGACACCAAATCAGTATCGAAGAAATGACTGCGTTCTTAAATAAGGCATTCAGGAAATGTAACTCGCTGCAAACCAATAAACACGAGTTCGCTGCCTACCACAAAAGCATCGGACAGTGACCTATGCTCCAACTGCACCATAATAACCAAAAGCCGTATTAATACTATAAATCGATACACTTTCAACGGACTTTAAATAAACTTTCTTACAGCGATCACGGTCCTACAGCGGAGCTCAGTACTTTAACCACTACCAATCTGTACGGAGCCGAACTACTTTAAAGTCAAAAGGGGTACTTACACAACCCATATCCCGGTGATAGTCAGGACGGGAAGACTGATGGGTAAGATCGTCCAGGGAGACATGTCCGAAGCCCGTCTGCGCCGGGGGGGAAGGGGGGAAGCCGCGCCGTCCGCCTCTTTCCCCGTCGCCAGCCGCTCGCCACTGCCTCCGTCCCGGTTACCATTTAACTTGGTAACCAGGTTAGTCTGCCATGCACGCGATGCTGGGAGTAAGCCTGTATCTGAAAAGCCAAAATGTTTCCCGTTTTAAGACCCGTCTCCGTCTTTATGAATTCTCATCACTCCTAACCGTAATTATAAAACGGATATCGTTATTAAAAAGAAGGGTGACGTGGCACAAAGGTGCAGTATAAAACACAAAAAGCTTGGGGGGGCAGGTCTGCCCGCTTCTTCCCGGAAAACGCCGCAAAATGGCTGATGAAAGGGTAATTAACTTCTGCTTCTCCATGCCCTCCGCATCTTACCTGCGCCTCCCCTCCCCTCCAGTGCGCCGCTAAACTTGGCTTCTCTGCTCCCCGCGCGACCTGCAGCGACGCGCCGCTGCGCTGAGGAATGCACATCTGTCGGAGCGCCCCTTCCAGCGGTGCGCTCGGGAGCGCCCCTTCCAGCGGTGCCGATCTGCCCCGAATCGAGCCCCACGCCGCGTCCAAGGTGCCCGTAACTCGGCGCTCCTTTTCTACAGACCCGTGTGTGCCGGGCGCCTGAGCCCGCCCCGAAATCCCGGCGCTGCTTCGCCTTTCTCCAAACTTCTGCTTTGACTTTTTCCGCGCTATCGGACTGTTTACACGAGGATACAGCGAATATACACGTACGAAGGCAGCGCATAACAGTGATAAAGCGTTGAGGGGAGATAATCCGTTATGTTTAAAATATAGCATAATAAAAAATTAGACTATTTTAAACAAAAGCAGAACAACCGTAGACTGCATGCGGTAATGTATTAGTATATTCTATGTATTAAAATAGGTATTTTTGAGATGGGTAAAGGATGCTGTACATACTGGCGCTAATGCATTCATTACACATCTCTGAAAAAATGACCTTAACCTAAAAGAGCAGCTTTTACACGTACTTTTACATAAGTGTGGATTGATTTTCGTTGATTTTTCGTTTCCATATGGATATCTTTGGATACTCAGTTTTCTACAGACACGTGTGCATTCTTTCAAGGGTTTCCCTCCAAGGGTAATCCTTATTTTACGATTAGAAATTTCGCTGTTACTTCAGGCCAGGATATTCCTGGCCCCATTTCATCTCACAAGTGCCGATTTCCTGCAACATTAGATAAGACAGTGGTGTTGGTAGTAGTTAGCGACCATTCTGTCCCCTCAATCACCTAAACCGACAAGCGGTTCTTCTGTTCTGGTTCCGAGGCTCTGTCGTCTCTGTTAATCTTATTGCGGAAATTCAGCTGATCTAATTGTCAACGGTCTCAATCATGTTATACACTCTACTTTATACCGTACTGCAATTTTAACGATAATATATATATTTTAAATATTATTTTGGAAGAAAGGCAAAGTGATCAACCAGTTAACCAAAGTTGGTGATGGATAATCATTAACTATTCACAGCAGCTAAATGTTCTTAGTCGTCAGCGTTTGATTTTATGCGCTTTCAGGTATGTGCATGTTTTCTGATGACTAGAACCTTCTGTTAATTACTGCCAATTATCACCCCGGTGTTCAAGGACAAATGCGACGAGGCTGGAATGATCAATGCCTTCTCTGAATTCAAATGTGGAAATGTTGATTGAGTTACACTTTAGGCTTGAGAAGTTTCGATCATAACGCCCTCATCGTGATGGCGAAATGAGTCTCTCTGTAGCCCTGAGGCATTCCAGCCCACAAAGATTCTCCACTAAGTTCATCACACGAAGCACCATTCAACACAGTGTGCACTAGTGACACCTACTGGTGAATACTGTATATGCAGTCACTGGCCACTTTATTAGGCACACCTGTTGGTTGAAGCAAATTTCAAATCAGCCAATTATATGTCAGCAGTACAATGAATAAAATCATGCAGGTACAGGTTTGATGTTCACATCAAGCACCAGAATGGGAAAGAAAGGTGATTTAAACAATACTGGGCAATGGTAGATTGGAAACAAACATTGCCTGGTCAAATGAATCTCGTTCTTTGCCGCGGCATTAAGATGAAATGGTCAGGATTTGCCATGAACATCATGAAAGCACAGGTCCATGATCCATCCTGCTGTTTCGACAGTCCAGGCTGGTGGTAGTGTAATGGTGTGAGGCAAATTGTCTTGCCACACTTTCCCAAGGTGGTTGGGCAATATAATGATGCATTACTTAGCCCTGTTGCCTCACACCTCTGGGACCAGGGTTCAAGTCACTACCATGGCTCCAGTCCAAAAGCATGCTGAGGTAAACAGAAGTTACCAAGTTGCCCATAGGTGTGAATGGTGTATGAGTGTGCCTTATGATGAGTTGGTGCCCCATCCTGGCTGATTCCTACCTTGTGCACATAGCCTCTGAGAATAGTTAGGAAATTAGTTAGGATGTTCAGGAGCAACCCAGGAACCACCAAGGCTCAAGCTTGCCATGAACTGGAAACTGCAGGAACACCAGTGTCACTGTCCACAGTGAAGCGAGTTTTACACACAATGCCGCAATGATTATGACTATGTTTGGAGGAGTGAGGGTGAGGCTTTCAAGCATGGTGGTGGGAGCATCATGCTCTGGGGCTGTTTCGCTGCCAGTGGTACTGGTGCATTGCACAAAGTGGATGGAATAATGAAGAAGAAGGACTGCCTCCAAAGAAGGAGAACTACCTCCAAATCCTTCTACTTCACCTCAAATCAACAGCTAGACAGTTGAAATTTGGACACAACTGAGTGTTCCAACAGGACAATGATCCCAAACACACATCAGCACAACTGGTTTTGGAATGGATAAAGCAGGCTAACATTAAGCTTCCAGAATGGTCTTCCCAAAGCTCTGACCTCAACCCTATAGAAACTTTGTGGACTGGGTCCATGCCAGGAAATTTAAATGAACTCAATTCTGCCAAGAAGAGCAAAAAGCATCTGATCAAGGTGCAACTTGCGAAGGGACGTTTCACCAAATATTAGAGGGGGTGTCTGCATGTATTTGAGCCTGTATGTATAATTTTGACCCTGTGTAGATTGCAGAAAATTCTAATTCTTGTTTTTGAACATCATCGAAGATGTATGTTGTATAATCATTCCACGCTGGACAAAGAACAGTTCAAATAAATAATTAAAAGCCAGAATTAATATGGCAATTATGGCCATTATGAGTGCATGTCCAAAGATGAGAATATTGTCCCTTTTTTAATTGGGTTTTCTGTGTTAACTCAATAACAAACAGAAACAGTGAACTAAAGATAGGGGGCAAACATATGAAAGAAATAATTTTACAAAAAAATAGCATTTGTCCAACCATGCAGGGTAGCAACCGTAGCATTACGCAAACTTAGCAGTAGAGCATTCAAGTATTAAAGTGTCCAAAAAGAATGACAAAATACCTGTCCATGTTGTCCTATTGATTCAAAAGGCATATTTAAAATAGTCTTAAGAGAGGCTGTTAAATCAGCCAACAATATCTTTCTCTGCAGCTGGGTCAAATGATTCGATGAATCATCACAGAGCAACATAAGAGCTGGACACACTGGTAAACACACACCAAGGACACTCGAGAGTACCTTAGCAGTGTAAACCCAAAAATCTGCCACTGTGGGACATTCCCAAAATAAGTGCAAAAATGTACCACTGACGTCCAACTTACACCTCGGGCAGTTTTTATCATTACTGAGTTTCATCTGGAAGGCACGAAGAGGAGTTATATAAAACTTATGAACAACCTTATAATGAACTAATTGGTGGGATACATTTCTCGAAGATGAAACATTTTTCCAACTATTGTCCCAATTCACACTAACCCCATGTCCTAGATCTTTTTCCCAAGAAACAATAACCTCTATGGGAGAGTCCTCCACTGAAATCGACTTATAATATATCCTTGAAACCAAAACACACAAATTAGAATGTTGTCTCCTTCTCTGTCCTTTTATATTTTATATTGAAAAGGAAGGGTAACACAAAATGTTGAACAACTCCAGGTGTTTCACCCAATTCTCCCTGGGATCAGTAACATTAACCATGTCTTAAAACCTCTCGGGCCCAAAGCGCCTTAATAGCGACCTCTGCTATATGACACACAGAATCTACACACCAGCCAATACGGCCTACAAATCACATGGGGCTTCACTTCCCTGTATCTGTGTCCTGCTGGGAAGCGAAGTCTGTTATCTTTCGCGTGATTCTCAGAGAACAATACAAGCCCCGGAGTGGGAGTCTGCCCTTCATACTCCGTACACACCTCGGGGGCTTGGTTTCGGACGTAACATCGCTTCTCATTGCGTTTTGTCTCCTTTGTTTTCGGAGATAGTTGGCTTAATTACTTGATCAGCAGGTACCTCTTGTCCCCAAGTAACGACTGAGTCACGTTGGGAGTGACATTAAGTCGTGCGTGGCTGGTGGCTTTCTACTGCTGGCTTTGGGGAATACGCCCCTGCAGCCTGTGACTAAAATGCTGGATTTATTGCCATGAGTGGAAACAGAGCGGAAACTGCCCATAGGTGTATCATTTTTTTGGGTTTGTGCTTAAGGCTTCACCTGTTTAAGATACTAGTCTGGTGCTTCCTGAAATGCCATTTAAATGCCATTGGCTTGGACCACATTGTGCGTAGGGAGGACGGGTCTGGCCATCTGACATTCAAGGTGGGTTTATGGGCATGTGGGCCACCAAAATGTATCATGGGCGATCCCCCTCCCTCCCAACCTGCCACTCAGCAAAATTTACCGTGGTGCTGTGGGGGCTCCCAAAGTCTTGGGCTGAATCTTAATCCCAGTGTAGCCCTGTGTGCAGGCAGCATTAATTACACAATACTGAAACACCGCCATAGCTGGCCCAGAGTTCCTGAGATCTTCACAGATACACGTGTAAGACAGTGAACATCACAGTGTCTTTGGGGGGGGGGGTTCTTTCACAATATGTCCCCCATAATCCTCAGAAACACAATTAGATTCTGATAGAGGGGCTTCTCTGAACCCAGCAGGAGGTAGGTTCTAAACCCGCTTGACCTTCGCAGGATACGGAGCTTACCATAACTTACCTTTATTGGATTTATGACGTCATCCCACGCAGCAGTAGCTATTAGACCAGGTGTCTGGTCAGATATTGTCTGCTTATGCTTTTCATTTCAGTTAATTGGGATTCATTGATATTTTTTGAGCAGATTTTTTTTTTATCCAACGCGATGCATAACTGAGAAAGCATGGTCAGACAAGATGGATGAATGGACCTTAAATACTGCAGCTGCTCGCTGTGAAAAGCGATTCCACGGGCGCCTGCAGAACAGAAATTCAGATAGATGCTTTAATTTTGAAGCAATATTTTATTTATAGTTTGCTGCCCTCTAGTGGAATGCCACATGAAGCAAACCTGTCAGGTATGTATATTATTACGACGTGCTACAGACGTCCAGCACCGAAAATCCATGCCAGTTTAATCAAGTATAGCGAAATTGTTTCATTGTTTCTCAGTTTGATATCTGTTTCATCTGAAACATTTAAAATATATAAAACATTTTGCCTAATTGTGGTAACAGTACCAAAGTCAACCTAATATTCTGTTAGTCGGTCTAAAAAGCACAAAGACAGTGGATGAACTCTAGCAAATGTAAATCATATAAACTACACGTCTGATATTCTAACTATTTGCAGGAACGTTTTTTCCAGAGCTGACTGTCAATGACATCTAGGCCATTATATTTCGGACAGCGCAGAAAATAATTGTATTATGTTTTCCGCCAGGTGGTGGCAGCATTGCAATACAGATGATCAGGATTGACAATCATTGAGACCGTCCATCCACTTTCCACCTGTTAGTTCACTGTAGAACTGCCATGGGGAACCATAGGGCCACGAGGGGTACAGCCTGCATGTAATTCCAGTCCATCGCACGGCACACACATACAGGGGCTTCACTTTGGGTTCAGCTATGGAAGGACCAAATCAGCCCCAACCCCCCCGCCCCCCTAAACACCCAAGGCCCTACCATCCATACCCAAATCTACACCCTTGCACACATGGCATCATTTTGAGTACTGCTGAAGGACGTGCCTGGATGCAGAGGAATATATTTGCAATGGTGTCAATTTCAGGTCCATAAAGTACAAATCCAGACCAAGACTTTGTTTCAACCAACTAGTTGAGCACTCTGTGACTGTGACTCTTTATGCTCAACTGCTTGGTTGAAACACAATCCTGGTCTGGATTTTTACTTTCTGGACCTGAAATTGACACCTCTGTATATTTCTTAGTTCTTTGGTTGTTTGAAGAAAAGCAGCTCTACAATATTTGGCACCCGTTTTGCCTTCCATGGTACGCAAGCCGCCTTATTGTGCATGTTCATTCTCAGGAAGTAAGTGCGCATTAAAATCAGTGTGATCCATACACATGACTAACTCACAACATTCATTTAGCAGACATCTTTGCCTACAGAAATAGAGTATCAGAGTCCCAGGAGCAATTGAAATTAAGGGCATTACCCAAGGGTGCAAAAGTAATATGACACATCTGGCGTGGCTCTCACGCTTTCAGACTCTCATGCTTTCAGACTCTCACGCTTTCAGACTCTCATACTTTCAGGCTCTCACGCTTTCAGACTCTCATGCTTTCAGGCTCTCACGCTTTCAGACTCTCATGCTTTCAGACTCTCACGCTCAAACACATACGGCAAATCTATATTATTCCATTATAAACCTAAAAGCAGCTGCATCAAAAGCATTGGGGCAGTCTGCAAACCCTACAGGCTATTTAGAAAGTAATAAAACTTACCTGAAAATAAAAATTGAAAATCTCACGCCAGCCAGCTGACCAAAGTTTCCAAACCTGGCTTCGGTTAATGGTACTTCTTACCTCACTGCATGAAGTGTCTATATCAGGGGTCTCCAACTCCAGTCCTGGAGGGCCGGAGTCCAGTGTAGCTTAGTTCTTCCCGTTCCATCACAAATGATTGTCCTTGACTGCTGTGTGGTAATTAGCACAGTGAGTTGAATCAGGTGTGTTAAATGAGGGTAAACCCAAAAATGTGCAGGACTCCG
>JAODKN010000042.1:2252125-2267084 GCA_026774425.1 Petrocephalus zakoni | reverse complement strand
TGTGCTCGCCAGAGGTAGCCTGACTGCCATTAGGTACCGAGATGAGATCCTCAGACCCCTTGTGAGACCATATGCTGCTGCGGTTGGCCCTGGGTTCCTCCTAATGCAAGACAAGGCTAGACCTCATGGCTGGAGTGTGTCAGCAGTTCCTGCAAGACGAAAGCATTGATGCTATGGACTGGCCCGCCCATTCTCCAGACCTGAGTCCAATTGAGCACATCAGGGGCATCATGTCTCGCTCCATCCACCAACGCCACGTTGCACCACAGACTATCCAGGAGTTGGTGGATGCTTTAGTCCAGGTTTGGGAGGAGATCTCTCAGGAGACCATCTGCCACCTCCTCAGGAGCATGCCCAGGCGTTGTAGGGAGGTCATACAGGCACGTGGAGGCCACACACACACACTACTGAGCCTCATTTTGACTTGTTTTAAGGACATTACATCAAAGTTGGATCAGCCTGTAGTGTGTTTTTCCACTTTAATTTTGAGTGTGGCTCCAAATCCAGACCTCCATGGGGTGATAAATTTGATTTCCATTGATAATTTTTGTGTGATTTTGTCAGCCCATTCAACTATGTAAAGAACAAAGTATTTAATAAGAATTTAATTCATTCAGATTTGTCTTATTTTTGTGTTCCCTTTATTTTTTTGAGAAGTGTAGAAACGTGCTCGTAGGTTTTACCGAAGTTCAAGCCCAGGACTGTTTAGATTGAGGCTGTTGAAGCGTTGAAATACAGCCCCCTGCTGGACACAGGAAGTGCTACAGTTTAGCTGCAATCTGTAAATGGATTTTATTTGAAAAAAGGTTGAGTATATCAAAGTACTGGAGTGACTTTAGCAATTAAGGACATATATTAGATGGAGAAAAGCACATTTGTAAATGCCTGCACTGACATGCATGTATGTGTGTCTCACAGGGGGTGGGTGTTTCTAATATCTTCTTGCAGAGACATGCCATCCTGCATTTTGCATCTAGGCGGTGATCCAGCAACCAAACAGAAGCTGAGCCGCCCATTGCCCCCCAGCTCAGTGCTTTACACATAATTACATGCTCGCAGACTACTTGAGTAACTAAGTAATGTACAGTTGTGTATTTGGCTGCGTTCTTTAGGGCACTCAAGGTCTCTACGGGTCCCGTTTTCTACGCCTGCGACTCAAAACGTAGCGGAGAACTGGACAAAGGAAATGGGGTGGTCACGTCCTCCTGCACAGCGCAGAATCGCACCCGGACACCTGCACCAATGCCCCCGTGTAGCGCGTTACGCCGTTTTCTCAGTACTCTTATAGAAGCTTTCCTAGAAGGTAGTCATACTAATTATACATAACATCCAAAAACAAAAGAAAAGTCCTGCCGTCTTTATTTATGGCGTGAAAAGGCTTTGCTGTATAGACCTCAAATCCTCAACTTTCTGAAGATTCAGCAACTTTGAATAATTTGTAGAAGGAATCGCAGTGACTTTAAGTGTATACATTTTTTATTTGCAGAACCACAATTATTCGTTGTTCTGTTAAACATGTAAATGAGTATCTTGCTTACTTAGCAGAAACTTTTGGTAGTTAGCTCTCAGTCTTATTTAAGCAGAGCGGTGAGCACAGTCCTCTGATCAGATCTCCATTTGACTGGGAGTAGGCTATAGTTTGAGGGGCTCGATTTAGCTTCCTTGTTACTCCTGGATTTTCGGCACAGTTCCCTGCATTGTCCCCTGCTCTGTGGTTTCAGGTGCCCAGATCTTGACAGATCTTGATTGCTGTGGTCCCGAATTTCTGCTCCTGCTGACCTCGGCTTATTTTTTCGGTTTGCTGTGAGGACATCTGGTTTTGCGTTTTAGCTCCACTTCCTGTTTCCTGGGTTCCACTTCCTGTTCCTGGTTTTCCAGCCCTCTGTGCCCGAGTCCGCTTTTTGTGCTCTCAGCAGACACCAAGACCAGGGGCAGAAGACCTGGCATTATGGATGGATGGATGGATTACGAGTTTTGGGTGCTCTGATTCAGACTAAGGTGGGCAAAGCCAATTAATATATTTCAACCAAGTGCTCTGAGCCCCTGTAGTGACAGCTGAGCTGGCACTGTTACATAACTGCCTCGATATATATTATGTCATAACTGAAGTTATAGTTTCAGGTCAATTGATTAAGCTGAGTGAAAAAACGCCTACAGTGCTTTAGATTTATTTGGCACTACAATGTCTGGCCTTGGTAACTGATAGACTCGCATAGAATGAAGCAAGAAATGTTTTGCATTTTTATTTACCCAGCAGATAATTGTTCAACGTGATGTATAAGTCGGGATCAGTGATCAGGGACAGACAGCATTCCTGGAAAACCTGGGATTAAGGACCATGCCAGTAATAAGATCACTCTGCTGGGATTTGGACTCACAACCTTCCGGTCACAGGCACAGATCTGTAACCCCTGAGCTATTTTCTGCAGACACTTGGGACAAGCACCCAGAAGCACATCAGGCTCCTCTTAAAAGCCTCAGCCATGCTGTACGTGTGAAAGTGGCACGGGGCTGATTTATGACCCTGCGGATCGACTGGCCTCCAGGTTTGTGCAAGTAACAGCTGCTGTATCCCCCTCCTGCCAGGGCGAGATGTACAGTGTGGCGCTGGAGTGTCAGGATGTGCAAATCAACAACAGTTATGAACTGAAATTTTAATGTTTAAAAACTATATAGCCAATCAGCTATGAGCGTGAGGGGAGGGTGGGACAGTGTGGGACTGACCCACCCACTCGGAACTTGGTTCACCCCCTAGGCCCCTTAAAAGAGTAGAATATAGTAGTGATACTTTATTAATCCCTGTGGGGGGATTCTCTTTACCCCATATTGCTAAACCATGCTTTGGGGGCACTGTGGAGATTCAGCCACCTTGTGGTGCCTGGGAAGCTGGAAGTTGAGGGCCTTGCTCAAGGTCCTATGGACATGTGACTGTTCCACTAAGGTGGGACTTGAACCAACGACCTTCAGGCTGCGAAACATGACATTGTCCGAGGCTCAGATGTGGCGCCGATGCAAATGCAGTACATTCCCGTCATTCCAGGTTAGCTGTGTTTGTGAGGCTGTGGTGCAGGTGGGAGGACCTGCTCCTTCTCCCTCATTTTTGAAGGCACTGTCTCGTCACAGAGCTCTTTATGCTAATTTACAGTAATGTTGCCAATGGCAATTAACAATACCAAAAATGCCCGTATTGGGGGAAAGAATGAAAATGATTCCCTGGCAGATGTCCGAATCCTCCACCCCCACGGAATACACAGAAAAATCATCTGAATGTGGACTATATCGACCTGAGGTGAGCAATCAAGGTCATGTGACCAAGCTCCAAGGGACCAGGGAACTCAGAGCCGGCTGCTGCAATTTACTGTGTCTGTAGACAGTTTTGCCAAGAACGAGAAGGTCACCGAAGGCTCATATTAATGAGCCACTATAAAAAATGAAATTCCTATCAGCAGGGGGAAGAAAACTGCCCAGGACTGAAGGGCTAATCTGGACCTCTGATGGAGACTAGAAGGGCTTCGAACCACCTCACCGTGTCTGTCTGCTGCAGCCTCCAGGATGTGGCTTAGGGATATGTACTTCTATCCAGAAGGGTGTGGGTTTCAATCCCATGTACAGCAGTGTACTCATGGGCTCCTGAGCCAGGCCAGCGGCCTTCCTCATTTGTTCTTTGCTTCAGGCAGAAGCATCAGCTAAACAAAAGTAAAACAATAAAACTCCATTAATGTTCTCACCAAGGAGCAACAGAATCAGCAGACAAACCCAGACCAGACTGTTTGCTGGGGAGGCCGATTTCCGGAAATGCAGTGTTGGTAGGTTGTGGCCTGATGGCTTTAAGGTACGCCGGGCTGAACTCCAGTGTCATGAAGGCATGATCACGACAGCTGCTAGAAGAGTACGGGAAACAGCACCAGAAGCTGTAGAGACCGCGAGCAGATCAAGATTTTGGAAGCACTGACTGAGTGCTGAGTGATCTTAAACGGCTTATTAGATGGCTGGATTACTGCAGGTGTGAATGATTACAGGGTGAATCCGTCTGGAGGTGGGCTGACCGTAGAGGACATCTACGACTGCATAAAGTAAACTATGACAGGGGATTTAAATGCAGTGAATTTCGGAAACGGAAAGCAGTATCATATTATGTAGCAGACAAGGGCCCAAAAGAAGGTGTCCTTGTGGGAGGGAGGCATCGTTTCTGTTGACACATTCAGGATTTTCACAACTATGCTGCATACCAAGGGACCTGGGTCAGAAACCATATGCCAGGCCAGGTTTAGTTTAATACTGGTATGTAACATTAACCTGGAAGCCATATTTGAGTTTGTGATGGCTTCCGGGCACCCCAGGGAGCAGACCTCACCCACCCCACAGACCTGCTTAGCTAGTCCCTGTGCTCCATAGTGAAGGAATTGCTTTTCCAGGTCAGCAAATGTGGGAACACATCTGTCAAGCTTGCAGTGAGGGCTGTTTCACTCAGGTAAGGTACAGAAGTTCAAAGCCCGATACTTGTATGAAATCCCCTGCAGAGCGACTGAAAAAAAATAAACCTCTGAAGGCCCGCTAACTGTTATGATATCTGTTGCGTGCTTCAAGCTCCGTGCTCCCTAGAGTGTGAGACCGACAGTAGTGAACATTAATATTTTTTTAATTCTTGAGGTTTCACTAACTTGGCAGGCCAGCTGAAATCTCTGCTGCGGATTGTTGGCTTTAGGTCATGCTGCACAGTTCTGACTATACCTGACAAACCCGTCACGGCTGAGTAGTGGTGGGCGAACGGGGTGCAGGGCGTGTTGGGGCTGGTTGAGAGAGTGTTGTGGGTGAAGGCATGTGTGCGTTTCGGAGGGGGGCCAAGGGGGCTGTATATGTATAATGTACTCCCACTCACCTACTTGCCAAAATCAGTATCAAGAAAATCGCAAATCGGAGAGTGGAACTGTCCATTTCAGGACCAGGCAGTCTTGCCAAGGCACAGACATTGAGGGAGACAGAGAGAGGGACAGGGGCAGTAACACATGGCCAGGAACGCCGGCACGCACACGCGGTGAGAGAGCCGCGAGCGGAGCCGCAGCGCCGCGCGCTCCCCCCGCAGCCGTCCGCGCTCTGCAGCATGAGCGCCGTTATGCGGTAGGCGGGCGGCACATGCGGTCGGCGGCGCCGGCGGACGCTGCGTCCCGCACATCCTGCGCTCCCTCTCGGTAAGTCACACGTCCAGGACCCGCTGCCTATTGTTGCAGTATGGCAAGGCACCGACATCATTTCATTCGTCTGTCTTTTTTTAATTTTTTTTTTACCGATTTCATTTTAATTGCTGGCATGTTTATACACCGAGCTTCATTCACTCTCCGTATCCATGTACTGCTCATGTGTAAACAGACATCACTGAATATAGATTATCGCTGTAATCCGGCATCGAGATGAATAGGTCGCAGTCAAACTCATTACTTTTCCTCGATAGTGGGAAAGGAAGCATGCATTGCAATGTAAGCATAGAGAACCGTGTTTGACATGCTGATATAATAATGTGAAACACTGAGGTTTATCCCTCCGATTAACTTCTGTGTGATATGACCGGTGCGCTGTCTAATTCGAGAGCATATGCAAAATTAGTGGTGCATGCATTCGTGTCGTTTGTCTCGCGACACGGACTCGGGACATGTTGAATTATTTTGCGATCGCGCGTTCCGGTGCAGACGGGTCCTACTCCCCAGCGGTGGTTACATTTCACGTTGGTGTGTGGACATGTATGCGGGGCTGTCTTAATGCTGATGCCGGCTTCCTGCAAATATGTATGCCGTAGTCTGGCTGTCCCGTCCCGTCCAAGGCTGGGTAGCAGGTAAGACAGCCGCAGCGACCCATGTGCCCGCATGACGCCTGCGGGACCGTGGTCGGTGCCGCGGATCCGCTTTTGGGCTGGTCATTGCGGGCGCTGGACACGATGGGCACCGGACACGTGTGATGAGCAGAACTGGCCCGATTTTTTTTGCGGGGGGGCGCCCTTATGAAATATTGTGTCTGGCAGGCGATGCTTCTTCATAAACTGTGTATCCTGGGGAAGAAAATAACATCCCTCCCCCATAAATGTCAGCATAAAACACACGCTTGCTTGCGAACACACACATAAACGCCCAGCTCCTTGTGGGCGTGCTAAATGCGAACCCTCTCGCTGTTCTCCTTCACAGGGCAGCGCTCATTTGGGACGGCCGTGTCCCTGGACGGCTGACCTTGGTCAGGAAATGCATTTCCGATGGGGGAATTAAACAAAAACACACACAAAAACATTTTTATTCAGCAGACACTTTTATCCAAAGCGATGTTCAAAAGCAGGGTCAGACAGTTCCCGGAACTACAGGACGGTTAAGGGCCTTACTCAGGGGCCCAGTGTTGACAACCGTCTGCCCCCCCTGTGATTCAAACCAATATCTATGTGATTACTGGTACAGAGACCTAGCTCACAGAGCCACAAACCACCTGAATGCTCACATCACCCAGAGGTGTCAATTTCAGGTCCAGAAAGTAAAAATCCAGACCAGGATTTTGTTTCAACCAATCAGTTGAGGATAAAGAGTCACAGTCACAGAGTGCTCAACTAGTTGGTTGAAACAAAATCCACCCAAAACTCACACACGATTTCTGAGGCAGAACAGTCTTTCTGTGTCATCGGCCACCAAACAGTGCTGTCTCTTTGTTCCTCCCCCATCTCCACGCTCCTTTTCACCAGACAACTCTGTCAGTCTAGCATCCTGCCGCCGACTCATGTAGAGGCTCTTGAGGCTTTGCTGGTTCATCGCTAACAGTGGCTAAATTGGACCGGAACTAATTCAAGGCTACACAGAAACCCAAGAGGCCAACATAGGTGTGATCCACGGTATCAATCATGCTAAAATAGCCAGACACATTTTGGTCATTAGAAGCACAGGAAGTCTGTGTAAAATGACCTGTCGGTTCTGACCTTTGAGCTGTGCCTTTATAGGATAGAAAGCAGAGTGCTGGTATTTCCTGTCTCTCTGGCAGCGCGGTTGTTTTTTCCGACACCTATCTTGGTGTAGCGCCTGTCCCAGGCAAACAGAAAGAGGAGATGGCGGTATTGTGTAAACAGCGGTGAGGCCTTTACAGGCTGCCCTGCTCTCCTGATACTCTCCCGAGTTCTGGTGCCAGGACTTAGACGGCCCGGCGCAGGATTGGCTAGATCGGCATTGAGGAATTCAGATTCAGGCGGTGGGAGACGTTGTGTCTGTCTCACGAGGAACTAGTAGGTTCTTGGTCCGCTCTGCTGTAGTTTATGAAGCGTTCTCTGTCTCTAGGAGCGGCTCAGGCTGGGGGTTCAACTTAGAAGCCTGGGAAAAAAGCTGTTTATTTATAAACACTGGGTCTATAAATACCTGTTAGGCTGACGGCCTGACGCTGAGCTGTATACAGTTTTACGGCTGATGATGCGTGACATTTTTAAGAAGAATGAGTAACGCTTTTAAGAGGTTGGCATGATACACTATAACACATATCAACCCGGGTGATGATATATGAGGGGCCAGGGGTCTGATAACTGGGAAGGGATTACAGTAACGCAGCCGAATTAAACCGCGCTATCATACCATCTTGGAAACGGTGTCGCGTTCTGTGAGAGCTGAATTAAGCGTGGATGGGCTGGGCCGTATCCTGCCGTAGCAGGGCGGCTGCATTTCAGCTCTCGCGTCCTGCTGCGCTGTGCTGACGCTGCTGGAGGGACGGTCCTAATGATTTGCTGCAATCCCCCTGACCAGCATATACGTGCCTCGCTCTCCCAGAGTCTGCCTTCCTCTGTGTTCTTTTTTACATAATGCCCCAGGTACTACAGAACTCAAGAAGTCACCCTCGGGACACCGAGAGCTTTTAATTTGGAAACCAGAGGTGCCCCCACCTCAGCTGAAAAAGTCGATTGTCTGTTCTGGACAGGGGAGTGTACAGGGGAGGGGCCACGGGAGCACTGGGCCCTGCTGAAAGCTGATTGGCTGCCAGAGTACCTAAACTATACCATTGGCTAATGGTAAGGCTAGTCCTTCTGTATGAATTTTAGCTCCTCTTATGATCTGCACCTCTGTTTCTGGCCATCCGGCTCTTCGATGTAGCATTAGCTTGGAGTCTCAGGGCCACTGTAGCAGCAGAGAGCGATCAGCTGAATCGCTTAAGACGAGCTCTGGGGAGAAAACTATGGAATAAAGATATAAATCCTGGAAGTGGAAGCTGTGCCATTACCTGGCTGCCCGGCTTTGGACTGGGCCCAGCGTTCGCCAGCCTTAGTTTGTGTTGGATTTTGGACCCCATGAAAGCATATCATACTAGACCACCAATCCTGGCCAATCCAATTATATTTTACCTTTATTTGGGCCCCTGTGACTCTGGGCCCCAGGGAATCATCCTCCCATCTGCCCCCCATTATCATTAATCCCCCGCTGCGTCACGACCCTGCCGGCTTAACCAATGATCGAAGCATAAATTATGTCACTGAATCGCCGTGATTTGACGTAGGGCTGATCTACTTTTTCAGGGGCCCAAAACTTTATTTTGGAGGCCCCCCCTACCAAGAAAATTGCTGATCATTTCACCTCCTCCACAGCAGGGGTAATTCGGGGGCCCTGGCAGCTGCTTGTGGCTGACGCCGGGCCTGCCTCGTGATCGCGGCCCACACGGAGCCACCCGCACCTCTGCTTGCGTGCGCGAGGCGGGTTGAGGCTCAGCCGGCAGGCCTGCTTCTGTGCTCCTCACTACCGTCGGCCTTTGCGTCGCGGCTCGGTTGCGGAGATGCCAGGACAGAAATAGAATTTCAGAAATGCAAATGGATGAATGCCCCCCCCGTTTCCATTGGTGACGTGATAAACTCCAGTTTCCGCCGCATGGGATCTTCTGTCACGAGTGAGACCAGGCGAAAGATAAGCGTGGCATCATCGGGGGCTGTGCCCAGTCGGGTGGTCAGCCGGGCGACCTTCAGGCACAGCTGGATAAGCCCAGCAACAGCTGGCCAATGACAAGCACAGCTGGTTAATAATAAGCACCCTAGGCGGGTGGCTCTGAAAGCGTCTGAAAGTGTGTCAGGGTTTTGGTGGCGAAAGGTGATATTTGTAAAAGTGTTTATCCCCCTACCCCGCAGAGAGAGAACTTTTCTACCTTCAGAAGAAGTCTCAGCTACAGTATGTCTCGCCAGTTAACTGTTTTGCTGCATGAAGGACTAGGAGGGCGGAGCTTCTAGAAGCTGCAGAGGGAGCCGCCCTCTCACTGGCAGGCCATAAAAGTCACATGACCGTCCCTTTCTGTCCCATACACTAGATTACTTGTTTTCACTTCCTGTGGAGAAGGATTGAACTTTTTGACAAGATGTCACCTCTGGCAGGACACCAGATTGGGGCGGATTGTTTGCCTCTTTCCCAGGCTGTTTGTCGATTTACACCCAGATTTGTAGGCATGTTCTATCCCAGTGTCTTAATCTGTGAAACACTTGCCTGGCCTCGTGCTGCCGCATCCATTCCTGCCTAATAACTGCAAAAGCTTCTTTCTGCCGTTCAACAGCAGTTATCATTTCTTTTCTTAGCCAGATGCCGACCTTAAGACCTTGAATCGGTGTGTCCCTCATTCCTGAGTGATGCTAGCTTACGTGAGCTGGCACTGACTGTGAAACAGTCCAGCAGAAGTCACAGTAGCAGTTGAGTAAAATGTTCTGGACCTGGAGGTGATTCTAAGCAGTCGCTGGATATTTAGGCTGCAGAAAAGTGGCCATATTTCCCTCCGTTTTGCTGCATCAGATCAGCTGGGCCTTTCAGCCTCATTGAACTCTCCGCCGTGGTGATTTTTGACGTCACGGCCCGTGATTCTGCCCAGCACTGTTTACCCAACACCTGTCCCAGTCCACTGGACAGCTTCATTGGCTCGAACATCCCCTGTCCCAAAAACTAAAATAAATCCCAAAGATGTTTGAATGAGCTGCCCTTCTGGTGACAAGTTATTGCTAAAAACAGATAATCTGTCATGGTACCAGAGTGCTGAGTGCCGAGTTTTTGCACTGCAGCACACAGCAATGTCTACCATCACTTTCTACACTTAGGACAGCTTTTCTTGGTTCGTTCATGTCAATATTTATTTATTTACAGTGACATGTTCAGGAGAAGGGGGGGGGGGAGGGTGACCTTAGTTACATGAAGAGAAAAGATGTAAGAATCATGGAGGTTTCTCATAAGCTTAGAAGATGAAACACCGTCACGTCGTGGGCCATTTTTAGCGCCAGTCAGCGTCATTGCTGTTGCTGTTTCTTGTGACCCTGGAGGTTGGCTGCCAAACCAGTCCCATCATGCCCTGCGGCTGTGGGCGTCGGCCTCTCGAGCCCTGTAGGCCACCCCCACCCCCCCATGAATCTATGCTGCAGAGGTGCTTTGGGGATGCCCCCACTGTCCCATGTGTACTGTCCCTGAAGGATAAACAGCGCCCCCCCCCACCTTGTTCAAACTGCAGAGACTGACATTGAAACTGTTCCCCGCCATCTGCTGCCACCCCCCCCCCACCACCACCGTGTTCCTTTGTGCTGTTTTTGCTGTGGGGGGGAACAGTTTGGGGGTGAGGACTTCAGGAAAGCTGTGTGAGCTGATTTGTTGGTTCTGCTGGGAGGAGCTGCTGTTCAGGACTTGTGTGGGGTGGTGTGTGTGTGTGTGTGTGTGTGAAAGTCTGTGTGTATGCATGTATCTGTGTGTGTGTTTGCGTGTGTGAGAGTCTGTGTGTATGCGTGTATGTGTGTGTGTGCGTGTATCTGTGTGTGTGTGTGTGTGCTTGAGTGTATGCGTGTGTGTGTGTGCCTGAGCACAGCGCATGTCCTGCGCCACGCTGCAGTGAGACCCCCCACGTGCCCCCTGTGCTTTGTTGGCTGTGCGGGCTGCTCGCTGGCGTGCCCCTGGATGGAGGACATGCCTGCTGCACCCCCAGCGACCCTGCTGACCCCCCACATGCTGTGGTGCTGCTCTCCTCTTTCACAGATTTATTGTGTCTCCTAGTTATACTCTGGGTTCATTTCATGCATTGTTGTCTTGTGATCTTAATGGAAGATGAGATTCACCTTGGCCCCCTCCCTGTCTCTCTGCTGGGTCTGCCCCCCCCCGTCTCGACGCTGGCAGCGGTGTGCTGGTGTCCAAGCAAAGCCCAGTATGACCAGCTGAGGCAGCATGAATTACACTCACTATACTTCTTATGATATAGTCAGTGCTTTCAGCTGTGACTAGCACCCACCGACTCACTGATCACTATTATGCTGTTATTACATTGGAACTCCAGCTGTGTTGTGTTGTTGATAATCCTGGTTAACTGTAGGGTGAGTGATGAGCCTGGTTTGGAATAGGGTTAGTGACAAACCTGGTTAACAGTACGGTTAGTGACAAGCTGGGTTAGGAGTAGGGTTAGTGACAAACCTGGTGAACAGTGGGGTTAGTTACTAGCCGAGATAACAGTGGGTTTAATGAAGAGTCTAGTTAACAGTTTGATTAGATACAAGCCGAGTTAGCAGTGGAGTTAGTGACAAGCCGGGTTAGCAGTGGTGTTAGTGACAAGCCGGTTAGCAGTGGGCTGACAAGCCGGGTTAGCAGTGGTGTTAGTGACAAGCCGGGTTAGCAGTGGGCTGACAAGCCGGGTTAGCAGTGGGGTTAGTGACTAGCTGGCTTAACAGTGGGGTGAACGGGTTAAGGGTGGGGTTAGAGTCAAATCAAGTCAACCATTGTATTTGTCATGTACACACAGGTCTACTTTGAAACAGCTTGATCAAAAGCTGAAATTAGGGTTAGGCAACAGAGGCTAGGGGTAGTTTTAGAAAGCGATGGCTGTGTCAGGCAGTAAGAGTCTCTGTGATAGGTCTGGGTCCCGGCAGAAGTAGGAACCACAGTTTAGCTCGATTTAATAGCATATTGAAACGGCCTGTATTGTCACACTAGTCCCTGTATTAGGGTTAGCAAACGGAAGGTAGGGTAAGAGTTAGACAAACTACAACTTCTTCACCTATAAAATGGTGTTTTTATTATAGTTTTGGGCCCCAGTAGAAGGGAAAACATTTAACTCAATTTAATAGCATATTTGTACTTTCCAGCGGCCTGTAGCGTTACCATAACCCCCCATTTTAGGGTTAGGGTTACAAAAACTATAAAGAGTTGTTTTTATGATAGTTCTGGACCCCCAGCAGAGGGGAAGCAACAGTTTAGCTTGATTTAATAGCATGTCTCATACTTTCCAAGTCTATAAGCAGCCTATATTTAGCATTAGAGCATATGCAAATTTAAAGTAACACAATGAAAATAAAAATGAGTTAGAATTCCTTCTGGTCTCCAAAAACTTACTGATATCTAGCTGGATGAACATCGCTTCCGTTCCCAAACCTCTCCTCAGGGCATCGCAGCCATTCCTGGGATTTATAAAATTTCACCACCAGCTCACTTACATAATTAACTTAATTATTTTAAATATGTCGATGTGATACTGATTGGCTATATTTTGCACAGTACTGTGCATGATATAGTGTATACTCTATAAACAGACTATACTGTGCATTTACAATTTACAAAATATAAATGAAAAATTATATATATATATATATATATATGTATGTATGTGTATATATAATATATATGTGCATACATACACAGCCCTGCTAACATGGCAGCACAGCAGAGAGCCCACTGTCCCCAGGCCTGTCCATGCTGGCCTTGCTCAGCAGACACTTAATCAAATGCTTTCTGCGCTAGTTTGTGACCTGAATAATGAAATTGTCTGCGGTGTGTAGAGGTCCGACATCGCTGTGTTTCCGGGCCGCGACGCGGTGTCTGCGGCCGTAGGTGGACCTCGCACCCCGCTGTCTCTGCCTCGCTTCCCCTCCTTGCTGTGATCTTGGCCGCTCCGCGTCGTCCTCAGCCCAAGATGCCGGCACTGCTGGCCCGGCACTGAGTGCGGTCGTGTCCTGTCTTCCGGACTCGGGGTGACCGCCCCAGAGCCCAGCACTGCAGCAGACCCGGAGCATAATGCGAGGAGAGGATGGCGCATGGGGGCTGTTAGCACGCCAGTCACGCAGGAGTGTCTCGCACACGGTGAAGCAGTGTGTCTCTCTCCCAAGCTCACACTCAGCTGGTCAATTTCTCCCAGTGTGTGTGTGTGAGTTTGCGTGTGTCAGTAAGTGTCAATTTATGTGTGTCAGTCAGTGTCAGTGTGTGTGTGTCAGGTCATATCAGTTTGTGTGTGTTAGTTTGTGTGACAGGTTCACATCACCTGTCTGGTAGAGTGATGTCACCGGTGGGCCCTTGAGCAAGGCCCTTAAGCCCGAATTGCTCCAGGGACACTGGCTGGTCACGCTCACGATCATGTTATGAAATATCAGGGCTGTCTCCTCCATCCTATGCAGTCCTGTAAAATTCCCCTGTAGCAGCTGGACACTGCGCCACCTGTTGACTCTCCTAAGTAAATATTTCCCCCGTCTGTCTATCTGTTATTATAACTCACCTATTTTCTCTTCTTGTCTGTCATTTGATCTGTCTGTCTGTGACTTTCACTGAATAATTCCCAGAATGCACCTCACTAGCCCCACCTCTGTTTTCCTGGTCAGTCAAGTGCCCAAATGCCTTGAGCCCCTTCAGCATCAGAAGCTAGCTGGTGGGGCCGCTGACCCTAGACATCATGGCTATGGAAACGTTCCAGTTTCCCTCTGCTTAAATATACAGCTTCTGGATAACATGTAGTGATCTGCTGGCCTGATATTTTACTTTGCAGCTCTGCAGCTAGCATAGATTTCAATAGAGTACCCAGTGTGCTGCCTGTGGCACTGGCGGAGGTTGACCACTCCTTCTGTGGTCGTGCCCTTTTCAGTGTGCCAAGATAAAACCCCCTGTTGATGGCCAAGGAGCTGAAGCTTTCAGTCTTGGTGTGGATGCTTGCAGGGTAAATGAAAGGCCCTGTCCCAACTTGTAGAGCCACTCTGAATGGCAGGGCGAAAATCAGACCTTCGGTATATCCAAAGCCAGTCATGTGCCTTTAACTGATGCAATATGGGGTGACTCTTATGTCCATGGGCAAACTGAACTGGGCTGATGTCCATGGGCAAACCTAACTGGCCTTATGTCCAGCTTCTTTCGTGTAGCCATCCGGCTCCTTAATAAACTCACCTAGGCCCCCATGACTCAGGTGTAACCCATTCACCGACTCCCCTTTTCCATTGTATGGACATGCCCCCCTATTGTCCACTATATCGGCACACTTACACTACAGGGAACAGCTGACTTTGTTTGCCCTGCATCTGGTTATTGGTCTCTTCTGCGGCTGGGGCACCTGCACATTACTCCCAGAACTCCGCTTCTCCTGCACTTGCAGTCTTTTAACTTGCTACTCTAGGCCAAATGCATTTTTTATACATTTCTGCACTGTATTCCCTGTAAATTTGTAATTTCTATTGTGGTCTTTAGTTTTGTGTACTGTGAGAGGTTTCTCCTAAGTGTCTTGTAATACTGTCCTGTATTTGTGTGTGCTGTCAGTATAGCACTGGCAGTATAGCGCTGGCAGCATAGCGCTGGCAGCATAGCGCTGGCAGTATAGCGCTGACAGTATAGCGCTGACAGTATAATATTGGCAGTATAGTGCTGGCAGTATAGCGCTGACAGTATAATACCGGCAGTATAGCGCTGGCAGTATAGCACTGACAGTATAGTGCTGGCAGCATAGCGCTGACAGTATAGCGCTGGTAGTATAGCGCTGACAGTATAGTACTGGCAGTATATCGCTGGCAGTATAGCGCTGACAGTATAATACCGGCAGTATAGCGCTGGCAGTATAGCGCTGACAGTATAGCGCTGACAGTATAATACTGGCAGTATAGTGCTGGCAGTATAGCACTGACAGTGCTGACAGCATAACGCTGACAGTATAATACTGGCAGTATAGCGCTGACAGTATAGTGCTGACAGTATAATGCCAGCAGCATAGTGCTAAC
>JAODKN010000042.1:2231628-2252025 GCA_026774425.1 Petrocephalus zakoni | reverse complement strand
CTGACAGTATAGTGCTGACAGTATAATGCCAGCAGCATAGTGCTAACAGTATAGTGCTGGCAGTATAGCGCTGACAGGGCTGACAGCATAACACTGACAGTATAATACTGGCAGTATAGTGCTGACAGTATAGTGCTGACAGTATAATGCCAGCAGCATAGTGCTAACAGTATAGTGCTGGCAGTATAGTGCACTGAGTCTTTAGTTTGGCTCTCTTGGCTCTCAGTTCTCTTGGTGGTTCCCGCAAAGCTGAAGAGCTGTTTTGTCCCCACAATTCCAGTGAAGACAGGCATTTCTAGGAGTTCATTGTGTTTCCGTCGTATGGAAGCATCCAGAACCTTCTTATTTACATACCTCCAGGGAGATGGGGGCTGAGGATTGTGGGTATCATAGGTAGGTTTTTAATGTGCCTCTCTTAGCTGAAATTGGGCTGCTGAGCAGCTCGCCCTCTCCTAGCGCAGAGTGACGTCCGTGTGAGTCATTCCGGCACCTTCCGTGGTGCTGCCGCAGTCTTCCAGCTGCAGTCTCTCTGAGTGTCAGTTGGCGCACAGGAGCCAGGAGCCATACAAAGTGGGTCTCACTGCCGTCTCTGTCCCTCACATCCAAGCAGAAAGCCTGCTTGTGTGTGACAATAAGCATGTTAAAAGTTTAAAAAGAATATACAGTCGTCCCTCGTTTATCGCGTTCAATCCAGACTCTACCGCGAAAAATGAATTTCCATGAAGTTCTTTATTTATAAATAGAATATTTTTGTAGTTGGAGCATAGAAAACCTGTTACCTTCTAAGGTTTTTAACATTATTAGAGCCCACTAGACGTGAAACAACACCCTTTAGTCACCATTACACTTGTATTATATATTAGACAAAATAAGAGGAAATGAGACGTTAGATGTTACAAATATCATATTATTATTATTGTACATTTAATTACACACACACAGTTCTTACACAGAGCCACTAACCTATGAAAATAAGAAGAAGCAGCACATTTAGGAGCCGTCGTGGGGCTTAGATAAAAGTTCAGAAATCGCAAACAAAGATGCTTCCGATGCGTAGCGATGTAGAAGCGTGTATGAGAGACACGAACTTGTGTGAGGCTGAGCCAGTCAGTGGCCAGGATAGGAAGGGGATATAACTGACTTGGACAACCAAGCGCGCTGTCGCAATCAACTTTTTTTTCACGGTCTCAATCAACTTTTTAATGAATATACAGTACTGTATACACTTTAATGAGCACAGTACTGTATTTGAATAAACCGCGATAGAGTGAAGCCGCGAAAGTCTAAGCGCGAAGTGGCGAGGGGCAACTGTATATATATTCTTCTTGGTTTTCTAGAAAACTCTGCAGCCAGAGCCTCCCTTTACATTTTGTGTAAGATCAAGCTGCATGTTGTTCATCTAATCAATACTTTTGCACACATAACTGATATGAGAGTAACAATGACTGACAGCTTGTGCAGTAATATGAGTAACGATGACTGACAGCTTGTACAGTAATATGAGAGTAACGATGACTGACAGCTTGTGCAGTAATATGAGTAACAATGACTGACAGCTTGTACAGCGATATGAGTGTAGTGATAACTTGATGCAGGTAGGCGATAGTTGAGGTGTCCTCTGCACTGACTAGTCTGGGTAGCATGAGTTATGTTTCTTAAGCCTTAAGCTTACACTCATCCTGTTGATGATGTTAAACATTTTTTAAGAAAATGTGCTTTGGCAAAAATTACATTTCTCTATGATTTATTTGGGTTCAAATGCAATATAAAATTCACTGAAGTCCTGTACTGGATAAGCTATTATGAAGATTGATGGATAGATAGATGGATGGATGGATGGATGGATGCATTTTAAATATTATATATTGTAGCCTACAGTATATGTTTGGCTGACTTTCGCTGCTTAGATCAGTTGTGCGTAGGTCTGGGTAAGAAGGGTAAAGAGTGAAGGATCTTCCTCTTCATTGTGTTGTTGATATTTAATCTGCTAACACGCTACAGTATTATATTGATCACTTGTTCACTGTCAGATTCACTGCTTACTGGATTATCAATAAATGCATCCCTTCTTTCACAGCCCCCACACTCACCATATCATGTCTTTGTCATTTGAAGTAAAAGTCTCACTTCTGGGCAAAGCTTCAAAATTAAAATTACGGAAATTAAAAATCCCAAAATTTAAGACTTGCCTTTACCTGGAGATATAATCCACCATATAGCTGCGAGACAGAGCCCTGCAGTTCTAAATTTGCCATGGTTTCACAACAAATAGCTATGCATCTGTTAGCTTGGCCGATGGCCTGCATAAGATGACAGCAGGTATTTGTTTCGTCTGCCCACCGCTACGCTTGCTGTACTCTTTCCAGCACGCTGATCTCTTTCTCTGCTTACTTTTTTGGACAGGAGCTGTTTGAGATATGCAGGCCTCTTTTCTACTGAGCATTGATGAAGACGGCGCGTCAGCTGTTGGAACAGAGAATGAAAAGCAGTAAAAGTCACTGAGCGATCAGGGAGATACTGAAATGATTGTCATAAAAATTAAATAATAATTGAAGAAAGAGGGTTACCATCTCTGTAGTGTTTGGGGGTCATGTCTTATGGATGTGAGGGCACTTAACAGCAAGGCACAGAGGCCACCCCAGGATGTCAGTGCAGTCAGCTCAGCCTCAGTGCAGGAAATGGAGGTCCTAACTCTAAATTCAGGTGCCCTTGAAAGGCAAAGAACTAAACACATGGTCAATGGTGTCAATGGACAGGAATATGGTCCTACTGGGTCTCCATTCAAGCCTGGTGGAATCAAGTTTCAGCCCCACCCTGCAGATGGCTCTGGCACTCACAAGCAAAAGTTGCCAGATGGCAGGGATGGTTGCTTTTTGTCTAAAGTGCTCCCGAATGGCACAGACGGAAAGTTTGGAGGCCCAGGCATACCCTCTGGTGAGAGTCGATTGCCAAATGTGGCGGCAGGCAAAAAGGGCACGCGGTCTGTTGTCACCTTCAGTTACATCAAGAAGGCCAGCATTAAGACAATCGGAAGCCCCCAGGGAGTGTTGCGCCAAAGTTCTGGGAAAGCCAAGGGGATGGAAACAATGTGCAGGTCCAAAGAGGAGAGGGCAACACCTTGCAAGAGGCTGAGCAACCCCTGGCTCAATGGCCCTGACTCTCCATGCAGCTCCAGCCCAAAGCTGTCCTATCTGGCCTCCATGGGCCTGCAGGCGAATCCCCCAGACATCCGTTGCACCCCCCTCGAGGCCATTGGCCGAGCTGCCACACAAAGAGCCCTGAAGGAGTTTGGGTCCCCTGAGCTGAGGCTCAAGGTCGCCAATGGACTCTGTGGCCGTAACTCTATGCACCAACATCACCCACGCTGTCTGTCCTGGTCAGGCTCCCCAGGCCTGAGGCGACATACTGACTCACTGCCAACTGGGCGCCATGCCAAAATAGACCAGCCAAAGGCGACATCCAGCTTACCCAGGAGTCCAGCTACCAACCGACTCCCTGGTCGGTCCGGTCCAACTATGGCAGTCTCTCCCAGAGTCAAGTGCCAGGTATCTAAAGATGCACAAAGGCAGTCACTGCCTGAGAGTGCTGTGCCCCAGCCAATCAAACCAGCTTCCATTCCTCATGATGCATCTGCAATGAATCGTACATGCATTCCAAATGCGGTTCCAGGGTCTGGCTGCAATGCTCACCTGAGCTGCAAAGCTAACCTCTGTGTGGGTGAGAAATCAGAGGGTGGGATGAACCAGCTGAGTGGTACAAAGGTCGGCACTCCAACTACTCCGAATTTGGCTCATAAGATAGCCATGGAAGCCACAAAGGTATCTGCCAAATTCACAGAGGTCAGGAGATCCTCCTTACCAAATGCTTTAGCAATTGATCTTCCATCGGAGAATGTGCAGCTGACAGGGAATCCGTCGCAGAACCAGAAAGCCGAAAAAGACAGTGGACCACGCCAGGCTCTGATGAACATCCCAGTTCAAGGCCACCAGCTACCGGAAAGTGACAACATGGCAAATGGCATCCACCCGCAGACTCCTCTGTCGTTTTTATACATGTGCAATGGAAATTCTTCGGTCATGCAGAGAGAGGAGAAAGATTGCAACACAGACGTGCAGCACTGTCGAAAACCAGCCCTGCAGGGGGGAGACCCCGGGGGGTCCCCGGCCATGCCGTCCCGGCTGCATCGCTTCCGACCACCTTGCGGGGGGGTCAGCTCCCCCGTGAGGGATCCTAGGCTGCGATGTGTTGAAGCCCGACTGACAGACAGCCCCACCCTCCATCGTCACCGGCCCCCACAGTACACCCGGGGGGGGTGGTCACCTGCCCCGGATAGACGGCAGGAGGGGAGGAATGACAAAGGACCGAGGAATAGCCTGGAGATGGCCCGACGCATCTTCCTGGGCCAGTGTGCCGAGAAGCCCGGAGGAGGCCGGACATCCCGAGAGCAAGAGGCAGAGGAGATGAAGGCAGAGGACGGCAATCCGTGTTCAGGACCCCAGGTTCGGCAGAATGCGGCCAGTGCCTCGCCCCTCCTGCTGCAGAAACAGGCAGAGTTTAAGAAAAGAGAGGCTCTGCTTTTGGGCCCCGTTGTGCTGGAGTGTAGCCAGGCCGGGCTCCCAGTCACCTCACACTCACGCGATGCCCATGAGGCGGAGGGGATCCCAGGCGGGGAAGGAGGTGGTGCGCAGGCGTCCTCGCGGAGCTCCAGCGGCGTGACCGGCAGCCTGCTGGATGGGGACAGCTTCTCCAGTCAGGTCAGCCCAAGGGACAGCGACACAGCCAATGGGTCCTCAGCAATGCAGGTATGTGGTGGAGTTGGCGGATTTCTGCATGTTGTATGAATAAATACCACTCATGGAGGGCATTACACTGGGTGGGGGCATCCCTGGGATCGCGGTCCTTGCGATCGTATGTGTTGCCATTGAGACAAGGTGTGCAGAGGTCAACAGAAGAAATTAACAAGGGCAAAAGAAAGCAAATGATTCCTGATATTTCGTTCTCTTCATCGCTCAGTTTCCAGTTGGCTCATCTGCCAGTGGTCACATGACATTACCCTGCATGCAGTGCAGGCGGGGGTACCACAGGCATTCAGCATGAGTGCCATTCGCAGCGTTTAGGAAGGATCTGAGGTTTCAATTCGCAGTTTGGCCTTGAGGTCAAACCGGAGGTCAGCACTGTCATGTGAGCTAGAAATGTCATAACTGTATTTTAATTGGCATGTTAATTGTGTTTTTAATGCAGTGCTGGTATGTTAGGCCAGAAGATTGTAATATGAATCGTTTCTGAGGCTTGTTTCTACCAGTCAAACACGGTTATGGCTTTCGGTCGCTCCTGCCATGAGAGGCACGGGGCTCGTTTTCCAGGCATTCCATGGCATTTTATAGTGAACTATCGGGGGTGAGTGAATGCACAGTCACAAGAGCCAATGAGCTAGCAGATTTTGCCACTGAGCTTTATGAACTCAGGGAAAAGCATCTTTCTGAATGGCTGCTTTTTCAAAGATAAAACTACATTCATGCACCACTAAATGAATGAATGAATGTCACATTCATATAGCGCTTTTCAAGGCGCCAAAAGCACCTTAAAAGAACCAATGGGGAGCCCCCACCACTGGGTAGCCTCCAACTGGTACGCTCACCACACAGTAGCTAAGGGGGTGAGGTGGCTGGAGAGAATTCACCAATCAGATACAGGGGATACCATCCCTACTCTTTCAAAAGATGTTTTATGACCTCAGAGAGTGAAGACCTCAGTTTACATCTCAGCCGAAGGACAGCGCCATTATTACAGCACAGTGTCCCCATCACTGCACTGGAGCACTGGGATCCACACAGACCACAGGATGGGCTGACCTGCTGGCTACACCGACACCCCTTCCAGCAGCAAACCAGAGCTTCTCTAGTTGGTCTTCCATCCAAGTACTGGCCTGGCCCAAAACTGCTTAGCATCAGATTACCTAGTCTGAACCGCAGGTGGTATGACTGAATGGCACATTTGGTGGAATATTGAGCTTCTTGTGTGTATTGTGCCTATATATGTGTGTTTGTGTGTGTGTGTATGTCGCAGACTGACAGCAGCTCGACGGCGATGGGACCTTCCCTTCGCTCCCAGAAGATCGCACGTGCTAAGTGGGAGTTCCTGTTCGGGACCTCGTCTGACGAAGCAGCCGAGGCGGCCCGTAAAGGTAACGTCACACAGAAGGTGCTGGGATAAACATTCACCAATCACAGTCCCCACCCTCAAAAAAATCATCAAGAAATACATTTAATTTCAGCTGGAAAACTTCTATTCAGTTTAGACTATTCATTTTAATCTTTGTCTGTTTCTTTAATGTTGGTCCACATTTTGAATGAGGTATTAAATAACTAACATATTTTATTCCTCCATCTCTGCACCTGAAGATCTCCCAGAAGCTGCCACAGCCCCCCCTAGTGGTACCAGCAGTGAGTCGCCGACTCCTACCCCCCCCAACTTGCTGCCCTTGGCCCCAATGGCCAGCCACGATGTGCAGCATGTCTATGTGGAGCTGGTGACCCCTCCCCCAGCAGAAGCGGGGGCATCACCCAAGACAGGTATCATCCGGCGGACTGTCAAGTACTCGGAGACAGACTTGGATGCGGTTCCGCTGCGCTGCTACCGCGAGACGGACATCGACGAAGTGCTGGCCGAGCAGGATGAGGCCGACTCGGCGTTCGGCAGCAATCGCAGTGTGATGGGCACCTCCGGCGCCGGCAGCAGCCCCCTTTGGGGGGCGCTCTATGGGCATGTGGGTGAGGGGGCGGAGGGCGAGGAGGAGGTTGCAGACTGGGTCAGCGTGAGGATGCAGGGTGACAGGAAGAAACAGCAGGCCTGTCAGGCAGAGGATGACTTCTTCAGTAACATCTTCATGAGGTAGGAGCCTAAGCCCATGGAGATTCTGAGGAACAGGGTGACACTTCCTAATACACAGTAACCATGGAGATTTTGAGGCACAGGGTGACACTTCCTAGCAGGTGGTAGCCATGGAGATTCTGACGAGCACGCTGATACTTCCTAACAGGTGGTAGCCATGGAGATTCTGAGGAGCAGGTTGACACTTCCTAGCAGGTGGTAGCCGTGGAGATTCTGAGGAGCAGGTTGACGGTTACTAACAGGTGGTAGCCATGGAGATTCTGAGGAGCAGGTTGACACTTACTAACAGGCAGTAGCCATGGAGATTCTGAGGAGCAGGTTGACACTTACTAACAGGTGGTAGCCTTAGAGATTCTGAGGAGCAGGTTGACACTTACTAACAGGTGGTGGCCATGAAGTGTCTGAGGAGCAGATTGACACTTCCTAACAGGCAGTAGCTATGGAGATTCTGAGGAGCAGGTTGACACTTACTAACAGGTGGTAGCCGTGGAGATTCTGAAGAGCAGGTTGACACTTACTAACAGGTGGTGGCCATGGAGTGTCTGAGGAGCAGGTTGACACTTCCTAACAGGCGGTAGCCATGGAGATTCTGAGGAGCAGTATTTATGCTCACCCCATGAGAATGAATGAATGAATGAATGAATGAACAGGCCATGATACATTTTTGTTAAAAGCCAGCTGAGCTTAAATGAATAGAATGATAGATAGTGGCATGTTCATGGTCTGACTCTGGTCTGGAGAAACAAAGTAAACAAAATGTGTTTGTTAATTAAAATATGCTGATAAACAGAGGCAGACATTTCAGGTCCAGAAAGTAAAAATCCAGACCAGGATTTCGTTCCAACCTACTAGTTGAGCATAAATAATCACAGTGACTGTATTCAGCTGGTTGGATGAAACAAAATCCGGTCCAGGATTTTTACTTTCTGGACCTGAAATGTCTACCTCTGTTGATAAGTGAACTGTGGTATACTTAGAGCACCACAAATAAATAGATTTTTCTGCACGCATAATATTTCTTAAGAGAATGTTTGAAATTATTAACTGCTGCTTGGAATATTTATGTAACATTTTCTTAAAAATTACATGTGTGACATTTCGTTCAGGAGACATTCTGATTGGTCCTGCTGTGGAACCCAAGATGCTGGAGTCGAGCTCATTGTGGGGCCCATCTCACTCCTCTCTCTTCTGTGTCCCTTCTTGACCCGATGAAGGCCGCAGGAAGAGCCCCTTGATGGTCCCCCCGCCCTCAAGTCCCCACTGCGGGTATCGGAGGGGGCTGGGCTCGACACCTTCAGCCACCACTTTGAGAGAATCATGGAGTCGCACCGCGCCAAGGGCACGTCCTATAACAGCCTGGACGGTGCCAGCCAGCCCAGCTCCTCCGAGCCCACGGGCCTGACCTTCGACCCGCCCACTCTGATGCCCGACTTGCCAGGCCGATGCTTCCAGAGTGCCCAGCAGATCGCCCAGCTGGCCTTCGCTCCACTGGCGCACGGCGAGCGCGGGCCCAGCCCGTCGGACTCCTCGGACGCCACGCGGGCGCCCTCCAGTGAGAGGCTGAGCAGCGAGGATGCGCCGTCGCTAGGCAGCCTGGGCCCCACCGAAAGCTGGGCCGCTAACGGCCCCGCCTGCAGGTCAGCATCGACCAATCACGAGCTGTGCGCGTGAGGATGCCCCCATCGTGCTGACTAATAATTCTTATTAATAGTCAAAGAGATTTAGAGGCTGCCCATTTATACGAGTGAACTAGTTTAAACTTAACTACTTTGCCAAGCCAGTTAGTAAATATCTCTCATTAAAACAAACCGGTGCATATTTAACAGTTTTGTTGCAAGTGGCTTATTGTCCTGGTCAGACTGTTATTATTGTCTTTTACCAGGTGCAGGCTGTGTGAGAGCTAATCTTTGCTCTGCACTCAGGGGCCAGTAGAGGGCACTGTGTACCTGAGTCTGAAGCTTAAGCATGTTGTGAGGAAGGAGAGGCAGCAGGCCCTGTGCTTCTCACTAACTATAGGAAACAGGTGTCACTGTATAACCATTGCCCCTGTGGCTATGCCTGCATGATGATGATGGTGATGATAAGGATGATTGTGATCCTTTTTTAGTCATATCCAGCTGCTGCTTCTCCAAGCTTTGCAAGTTCAAACTGATTATTTGACTAATATTATCAGTCCATCATAGCTGACATGACAGCTGCAGTGAAACATGCACCAGTAACTCAGAGCAATAGGTCTTCAGGCTACATTGAAGGCTGACAGCAAGGTCTCCTTTATGTTGGCTGGCAGAGCAGCGGCCCCGCGACTGAACAAGGGAATTACAAGGAAGCTTGTATCCCACATCTGGATTTTGCATGTTAATCGGCTCAGATAGGCAGGGTGGGGCCTGGCTTGCCTTGCTAAGGAGGAAGAGTGCTTTGAAGCCAGTGCCAGACTTAATGGGATTGCGCAGCAGTGGAATATGAATGACTGTCATCTTATTTCCTATTACAAATTTTATAACTGCATTAAAACCACAGTCAGACGGAAGGTATCAGATACAGGGCAGGCACGTTTATGTTTGTGCACATGTGTCCTAGTGCGTGTTTATGTGATTCTGTGCGTATCAGACAGGCGTGCATTCAGGCCTCCTGCCGGGTCACATGGTTCACATGGCACAGGTTACTTCTGGGGTCTAAAATAGAAGCCGAACGAAACCGAAATGTGTGTCATCTTCGTAGCAGAACCTTGGGGCTAATGCGGAGTTGATGTTGTTTGTCATTTCACTTTTAAAATAGGATGAAAAAAGGATGAAAAAAGCTAGAACGACTTTGGATTCGGATAAGAAATGTGAGAAGGCTGTTCCTCATTCCCATGGTGCATCAGCTGATCGGGGGGCGGACGTGTGGGACAGAACTAAAGAGTGTGTGTGCAGTTAAAGTTTAATTGTGACTGCCTCTTTTTCGGGGGTTTTCAGAAGGAGCCTCTTTTGTGGTACATTGTCAGTGTGACTAGACCAGGACCAGACAATCAGAGGGTGTGGACCCTCTAGAAGGGTCTATCAAGCTGCATTAGGGGACCTAATTGGATGGGGCAGATGTGACCCGGAGACCCCAGGCTTGGACGGCATGAGCTGGTCTGCATGCAAAGAACAGGAGTAGAACAGGAGACCAGTGAAGAAACTTCCTGCAAATGTTTCTGAGATGTTAAGAAGCCGTTGGTGTGGGCTCCATGGCGGTCACTGAGCCCATGGCATGCTGATTGGCCCGTTAGTGTGTTTTTATTAGGCATTTAGTTCACTAATGAGTTTTGGCGCAGAGACAATGGATGCTTTAAACTGCCCAGTTGCTCACCGTGTGAACCAGAACCTCACAAAGAAGAGAAGAGAAATGCCGATTATTATAAGGTCATCAATTTCCAAAAATGCTTTATTTTGAATTGCAGTCAGTAATGGATCACTGAGTTAAATCAGCTGACAGGCAGAGGTGAGTGGATGCAGGGATCCAGAAACAGAGGTCAGATAAAGTTAGCTGGGGATGTTCAGAGAGAGGGGGGCTAGAGAGGGAGTGAGAAGGAAGGAGGGAGGGAGAGTGAGGCAGAGAGAGACAGATGGAGAGAGAGTGAGGCAGAGAGAGACAGATGGAGAGAGAGGGAGAGAGAGTGAAGCAGGGGGAGGGAGTGAGGGGGAGAAAAGAGAGAGGTATGGAAATAAAAAGACAGGAAGAGGGAAACAGAAATGCAGGGTTGCCCCGTCTGAGCTCCTGACTGGGTCATGGGAACACAAGAGAAAAGCAAAAAAAAGAGGGAATGGGGGAAGAGGGGATTAGAAGGGGAGGAGGAACAGAGGACATTGTGTCAAGCCTCCAGGTCTTCTGTGCTCCAGGAGGACGTGTGGGGTGCTGGAGTGGGAGTGTGGACCAGGAGCAAAGTGGGGTCAGTGCGGATCCCTGTAGAGAAGGGCCATGGGGCCCCCAGGTTTGATTTGGTGGTTTGGTTGCTGTGGGACCCTCAGCCAGGGCTGGGTAGGATGGCAGCGTGCACCAGGGGGCAGCCTCTGTAGGGAGGGCTTACTCTGTGCTGTGCTAACGGGGATGGGGTACGGACACCAAGGACAGGCAGCCTCGGTGGTGGTCCTGATACAGGTGAGTACCGCACTCCCACTAACACCCCACGTGAGGGCAGTGTGAGCACACAGAATGGGAGTACCTGTGCGAAGATGGTGAAATTAAACATAGCCAGAGTCGATTAAATAATAACACATAATTAACAGTGGTAGTAACAGGCCTCTGGGACGTGTGCTCTTGTCCGGTTTTGATGTGATATGGTGACAGGGCCGGGAAGGACAAGCGGGTTTCCTTTGCTGGAATGTGGGGGTCAGGGGGTCACAGGGGTGGACACAACACGGAACATAGTACAGAACATAGAACATATTACAGAACGTATTATAGAACATATTACGGAACATACCAGAACTGTTGGCAGACAGAAAGGAGAGCAGTCGGCCCCTAAACCCAACCCTAACCCTAACCCTGACCCCTAACCCAGACCCTAGCAGGCTCAGCAGAATTTGGGCTGCAGTAAGCCGACTGGATGTCCCATGCATCTCATCTTCTGCCGGGGGCTTCACCTTTTTGTTTGGAAGGGAGATTTGTAAGAAACAGTTTCTGTCTAAGGTTGAGGTAATGCAAAGTTGAATGCTGAGTGCAACATTTTGTATGTGTATCAGGGAATGAGGGACATGAAATGAATCAGTACTGCAAGCTCAGAGTGTGAGCATCCAGGATGGGCTTGAGGCTGGCTGCGTGTATAGCAAATGGGGAGTCTGTGGTTGCTAGGTTACTTTTTGGGGAGCTATTAGCAAGCCTAAGAATTGCACCTCACAGGTCACAGGGTTGGAAATGAGTGTGAAGGCACTTGCGGGTGAGTTTGTCAGTGTGAAAACAGCACTCTGTAATCTGAGGCTATTACCGCAGTTACCGTTAATGTCATTAGCATAATTGCTGTCATTAACAACCTATGCTAGCCTCTGCTAGTTGCTGGCTTTCATGTTCCCCTACGCTCAAAGTGGGAAAAACCCCCCTGAAATCCTAACCGAGGCCCCCTGAGATAAAATGTCAGAGAGATGAGAGGCAAACAGCTTCAGGCATTGCTGAAGGGGCTTGAAAATAACGTGAGTTTCTGTAGCACGTTATCCAAGTCATGGTTAAACACAAAGACAGTTCTGTAGCATGCTGCTGGGGTTTTCATCACCCATTTTGGTCAAACACATAAAACCCAGGGGTGCAGATGCAGCTCATCCTCTCGAGTTTTCCTCCCCAGGGAGAAGACCACCCGCCTGGCTGGGGACTCAGACCTGGACCAGGACCTGAGCGAGAGGCTGGGCTTAGGCAGCACTGAGACCCTCACTAATGGAAACCGGGCCGACTCGAATGCCGCCAGAAGGCTGGCTAAGCGCCTCTTCCATCTGGAAGGCTTCCGGAAGTCTGACGTGGCCCTGCACCTGAGCAAGAAGTGAGCATAGTTGATGAGCCCAGTGGTGGTTATGGCAAATGCGTGACCAGTCTGATTATGGGTGACAGCTTCTGAATATTACGCATCAGTCCTAGTTCTCTGCTCAGATGTTGGTCCACCTGTAAGAGCAGTACCTTGTGGCGTTGTAGAAAATACTTAAATACAGTTGTGTGATTTCAGGAGGTGGTAAGTAGCTCAGAGTGTTTGGACCTCGTGTCTATGATCTGGTGGTCGCTGGTTCAAATCTCAAGGTTTATGGAGTGATTTCCTTACAAAGGCTTCTTCCAGAGACTGTCAACAGCGGGCCCCAGTGATGGGTGTGGAGAAAATCTCCCATTGCTTGCCAGACATGTAGAATCCCATTAGTCAGAATGGTAAAGAGAACCATGTTACCCAGGGAAGTACCATTTATGGGGGGGATTTTCAAAATGAATGAATGGGTAAGTGCAAAATCAAAGATGCCCTTCTGACTAATGAGCAAATGAATTAAGAAAAACTGAGACAAGGTATTTGGTGAAAATCATAACCATAGCTGGGATTTCTGGGAATTAAGGAAACATGATGCAGTGATAAAGGAGCGTTTTGGGAAGGAGGGACAGAAGTCACCAGGAAAAGCCAAACTCACATGACCCTTCTTGACCTCCCTCCTTACACGCTTCAGCTTTGTGACAAATTATAAAGAGCAGATAACAGACGATTCCTGCTCATTCTGTCTGTTGTGTGTTTCTGTGTGCATTTGCAGCAACGACTTCAGCCGTATGGTCGCAGAGGAATACTTGGCCTTCTTTGACTTTGCAGGACTGACTTTGGACCAGGCTCTCCGGTAGGTCCTGGTTCCACAACTCACTTAGAGTTCAGGCCACTTCTGATAGCATGCCACTTAGCATAAGGGATTCTCCATCTTATACCTGGATCATCTCATTACTGCTCCGCCTGATGGGGAGAACACTGCCATCTGGTGGTGAAGCTCATCGTTATTGATTTGGTCAGCTCAACAAAGGGCATAAATCGATGATTTTTGGGTGCATTGTAGGCCAGTGATTACAGATTACCGCACATTGACTTCCCTTGCTGCACTCTCCACCCCTCGCTTCAGGAATTTCCTGAGGGAATTTGCCCTCAAGGGAGAGACGCAGGAAAGGGAACGAGTGCTGTCCCATTTCTCCAGGAGGTACCTGCAGTGTAACCCAGGCAGCATAGCCTGTGAAGGTAGGAAGGAACGATGGCGGATGCATGAGCGGCTGCGTGAGACTCACAGGCCACGGCAGAACCGCGACTGCGTGAGGCTCCTTAGCCAAAGAGTAGTGATGGACAAAATGACGCTTCAGGAACCATTTGCTGTATTTTTTGACCCCATTAGATCGTGTTCTCTGTTCCGAAATGGGCACAAAGCGAACCATGAGCATCATCTAGTGGGGTAAAAAATACAGCAAATGGTTTGTGAATCATCATTTTGTCCATCACAACCAAAGAACTCTGTCTGTTCTCAGGTCGGCATCGTACATTCGGGCTTTTGAGGACACACGTTGGATCACCGCTCTGTACATTTAGAATCAGGCCCTGCTGCAGCAATGTGTCCTGTTGGGCTGGGTAGAATCGGCTTATTTTGGCTTCACAAGGGTCTGATGTTTTACAAGTGTATGTTTTAGAGGGCTACAGAATGTTATAGTAATTCAAGTCCTGTCTGCTACAGGCCCTGTCAGTTCTACGAGTCCGACTGCGTCTGTCTCAGTCGCTTTTACAGTGGCTCTCCGTGGCATCACTCTTTTTACGTCTCCTGTTTGGTAATTCTGGTATTTACTCTGCCCTCTGTCTCGCTCACTCTGCACCCCCTGCCTCCAGATAGCGTCCACGCCTTGACCTGTGCCCTGATGCTGCTCAACAGTGACCTGCACGGCCACGTGAGTCAGAGAGAACGAGCCCGGGAGGGAGGGAGAACTGAGAAATGAGTGTAACTGAATCGTTGGCAGCAGCCCCAAATCCAGGATTGATGCCATCAGGGAATGCAGGCACAATGCAGCCAGCAGGGGGAGCCTCTTCACATTGGTGACCTCCAGTGAAATGAGTGCCTCACTGAGAATCATCTGGTCTGGAGCCACATGCTTAGTTATGCTGCTTTTGCCCTCCCAACCTCTAGGGGAGTGACTTTGCGGTAATCTGATTAGCTGAGAATGGTATTATAATGCTGCATATGGAAACATGAGGGCTTGACAGACAGGTATGGGAGGGGTATAGTGGCTGCTGATTGGTTGGCCCTGCAGATGACACTCTGATGGGTCAGCATGATCTGGCCATGACTCCACTGTGTCCCGGTGTCCCCAGAACATTGGCCGGAGGATGTCATGTGTGCAGTTCGTCAGCAACCTGGAGGGCATGAACAATGGGCAAGACTTCCCCAAGGAGCTGCTCAAGGTGGGTGGCTGGCCTCTATCACACACACACACACACACACGCATGCACACACACTCACGTTGGTATTCCTATACTTGTGAGCAGGGGTGTCATTAGAGATTTGGCCGCCTTGGAATTGTCCTGACTGTGCTCCCCTGCTTATAAGGACCGTCCATTTATGTCTATGGGCAAAACCTTAATCTCAATCACAACACACTTAGTTGTGGGAATATCTGGGGCCTCAGGTATAATGGCCTGCATAAAATTCACACTAAAACATGGCATACAGATAAAACCAGAAATGTGCATACGTAAAAAAAAAATCCAGATGCACAAAACTGTGCTTAAGCATAATTCTATGCTCTTTCCCTTCTTATATCCCAATCAGTGCGAAATGTTACGCAAGTGCACGAGCCCGCCGCCACACCCAGACTCCTCCCATAATTATACATATTTTAATAAAGATCCACTTTGATCCGGGGGTTTGTTAAAAACAATGGCCAAGGCACGTGGGAAGGAGAGAAATTTTAGTATTTTTAAGTATTTTTAACGCGTCAGTTTTGACAGCCCTAGTTTTAAGTAGACGTCTTGTTTAGCAAAATCGAGGCATGAAAAAAATGTTTGGTGGTTTAAGCAGTGGCATCAGCAACAAGAGAAAACTGATGGAGTGGCACAGCGCGGGGGGGGGCACTTAAACATGTAATTCCAGAAAGTCGCACAGTGGCCAAAATAAAAAACAAATGGTCGGATATTAAAGTCTGAGCTCACCCTAAGAGCATGTAATTCAGAGCACCACTGGAGGAGGTAACGGAATTGCGGGGCTCACACCCTTTGAGCAGCTGGTTGCTGCAATTATTGGGGACAGATAGACAGACAGCAGATGTGGTATTAATTTTGTTTATAGTTTCAGACAATAGTACAGGCAAGCCATGATCTTGTGCCGCGTTATCTAGCAGGCTACATGTGAGCACAATGCGACGCACTTCCTGTGGACTATAGAGCAGCACTCCACCGGTCTCGTCCGGGCAGCGCCGACGACCCTTCAGCTGGCCGCTCTACTACCGCCTGAGCCCGAGAATGAATGCTGTTATAACGTCACTTTTGTTCCGTCTGGGTTTGCTAGCGGGGTGAGAAGCCATGTCCTCAGTGGGTCCCCAATGTCCCGTAAGGAACTATCAAATGGTTGCATCATGCACAAGACAGTTTTGGTCCTAAAATATAAAATGTCTTCTTACCGAGAAGCCAGCCATCACGCGCCACACCATTTTCAAATTTGTTCCCAACACTACTATTTCTGAGAATAAACGAATCATGGGTTGAGCCATATTAATGCATTTTGTCTTCTAATAACACAAGAGCAGCCATGGTAGTTGGAATATTTTGGCCTCTGCGTTATTTTATTGTCACAAATTGATTACGATCAGGTGCCGTACATTTATAAACGACGTACAATTAATTTTGGTGTATTTGATACAGACCGCATCATGAATGTGAGTATGGAACAGACAAACCGCAGTACCACTCTTTTTCCACTGGATTACAAAATCGAGCAGAAATGTGCGTACACATTGTCTGGGGTTGCCGTGAAAATGTGCGCAGCAGTACACCAAGTTTAGTTTTTATACATCTCGACGTGAACATGGAAACGGGCATACGCAACATTTTAAACATTTAGATAAATGCACCATTTATACATGAGGCCCCTGGTCCCCACAATGTAATATTTACAAACACACACAAACACGCTGATGCAAGCACTGATGCACCTAGCAGAATTTCAATTCACTTCATTTTTATACAGTGCCTTTCTCAGCACGGCTGCTCTGAAGCACTTAGCAAAGAATCAAAGGGGTTTCACTTATGTACAATAGTTTCAGATCGTGTTTCTCCATTCAGTGCTCAGGAACCACCCAGACAGTCTTTTTGCTCTCTTCCAGCTCTCAGCCAATCAAGAACACTGAATATCTGGTACAGGTGTGCTGGAAGAGACCAAAAATGTGGACTGTTTAGGAGGGTACTTGTAAGTTGGAAGACGACTGAAGAGAGGAAAGAAAACTACGTAGTTTAATGAAGGAGTAAAAATTCATGGGGAGGTCAGCTGGCTAAAGTAACAGGCCCTCAGTGTGGATGAGAGTCCAACTGAGGGGGCATCCTGCACATATGCTGGTGGAACGTTTCAGAGAACGCCCCTGCTGGATGCTACATGCTAATCCGTGTGGTTCAATAAGCAGGGGCCTGGCCCTGATGGATGCTACATGCTAAACCATGTGGTTCGATATGCAGGGGCCTGGCCCTGATGGAAGCTACATGCTAATGTGTGTGGTTTGCTAAGCATGGGCCTGTCCCTGCTGGATGCTACATGCTAATCCGTGCGGTTCCATAAACTGGGGCCTGGTCCTGCTAGAAGCTACATGCTAATGCGTGCGGTTCAATAAGCAGGAACCTTGTCCTGCTGGATGATACATGCTAATCCGTGCGATTCGGGAAGTAGGGTCCTGGCCCTGCTGGATGCTACATGCTAAGCCATACAGTCCGATAAGCAGGGGCCTGGCCCTGCTGGATGGTACCTGCAAATCCGTGCAGTTCGATAAGCAAGGACCTAGCTATGCAGGATGCTACATGCTAATCCGTGCTGTTCGATAAGCAGGGGCCTGGCCCTACTGGATGCTACATGCTAATCCATGTGATTACATAAGCAGGGTCCTGGCCCTGCAGGATGCTACATGCTAATCCATGCATCTTGATAAGCAGGGGCCAGGCTCTGCTGGATGCTACATGCTAATCTGTGTGGTTTGATAAGCATGGGCCTGTCCCTGCTGGATGCTACATGCTAATCTGTGTGGTTTGATAAGCATGGGCCTGTCCCTGCTGGATGCTACATGCTAATCCGTGTGGTACCATAAACTGGGGCCTTGCTAGAAACTACATGCTACTCTGTGCGGTTCGATAAGTAGGGACCTTGTCCTGCTGGATGCTACATGCTAATCCATGTGGTTCAATAAGCAGGGACCTTGTCCTGCTGGATGCTACATGCTAAACCGTGCGGTGCGGTAAACAGGGGCCTGGCCCTACTGGACGCTACTTGCTAATCCATGCGGTTGGATAAGCAGGGGCCTGGCCTTGCTGGATGCTACATGCTAATTTGTTTGGTTCGATAAGCAGGGGCCTTGTCCTGCTCGATGCTACATGCTAATCCATGCTGTTCGATAAGCAGGGGCCTGGCTCTACTGGATGCTACATGCTAATCCATGTGGTTGGATGCTACATGCTAAATCATGCGGTGTGGTAAACAGGGGCCTGGCCCTGCTGGACTCTACATGCTAATCTGTGTGGTTCGATGAGCAGGGGCCTGGCCCTGCAGGATGCTACATGCTAATCCATAAGGATCGATAAGCAGAGTCCTGGCCCTGCAGGATGTTACATGCTAATCCATACGGATCGATAAGCAGGGGCCTGGCCCTGCAGGATGCTGCATGCTAATCCGTGCAGCTCGATAAGCAGGGGCCTGGCCCTTTAGTTCTTCGTGAGTAAGCAAGGGAATCTTGGCGCAGTTCCTGCACTGGTGGCGCGACGTTAGATTTGGTGCGATATGCTGACATTCACTCCTTCTGCTTATGGTTCTGGCTGCTGTGTTTTGGTGCGATTCATGCCGCCTGACAGCAGAACATTACAGCGGTGTACTCGTATTTCTGACACTCTGTGCGTGTAATTCTGTGCCGGTGTATACCCTCGAGTGTTCCCCATGTGTATGTCCCTTGTATGGATGTGCGGCTGTGCCAGTAAGTCCATCTGTGTATACAGATATGTGTTTATGTGTATATCAGGTCTATCTAATCCATCTGTATATGCAAATGCATATCTGTATGTTCGTCTTGTGTAGATCTGTGTGCGTCATTGCCAGGTGTAGTTAATCCATTGGCGAATGCGGATATATGTATGTGTGTGTCTGTGTGAGTATGTGTGTGTCCTCCGAGCTTGGCTGATCCGTGTTTGTGCGTGTGCCGGGTAAACAGAGCCGTCCACCAGCTGGTCTCGGTGGCAGTGCAGGAAGCCTGATCTCATATGGAAAAAGCAGCCAAATGCGTAATGCTCATGAAGGATTGCTGTACTGCAGTCTGACCAGCAGGGGGCCACACAGATCACTGCTTGCCTGGTTCATTTTATGATGTGGCTCTTAGAATGACTGATTGTTTATGACGTACTGATATTCAGGTGTTAGTGGAGCAAGAAGTTAGGACACATGAAATTTGATTGAACAAAGTTTTGATGTCAAGTGGGGAAATCACCCCATGATGCACTGAGAACCAGTGGGAGATCGGGAGGTCAGACTGGCCTTCAGTGGGTCTATACCTATACATACTCCTCAAATGTCTAGTTAAGAAGTAAGATTTGTATATGTATATGTCAGCAGCGCAATATTCAGCAGGGAAAGCAACGTCAACATGGATGGATGGATGGATGGATGGATGGGTGATGGATGGATGGATGGGTGGATGGATGAATCGATGGATGGATGGGTGATGGATGGATGGATGGGTGGATGGGTGATGGATGGATGAATGGATGGATAGGTGGATGAATGGATGGGTGATGGATGGATGGGTGGATGGATGGATGAATGATGGATAGGTGGATGGGTGGGTGGATGGATGGATGGGTGGGTGGATGGATGGATGTACAGATAAATTTCTGTACTTGTGTCAATTAGCAAAAAATATTACTACAATAAGTATACATAAAGTGGCTAATGTGGTCTGCTGCAAAGCTGCTAGTGAAGATCGGTGTTAAGTGGGCACTGTACAATAGTGTTAATTGGTTAGCATGCTGCAGTGCTAACTGGGCCGTGTTGGCTTGTGAGCATGGAGTGGCGCTAACTGACTAGCAGGAGCCTCACATTTATCCCCTAGCCCGGTCTTCCACGCGAGCAGAATGTTGCTTTTGGTTGGTGTCGGCACAGTGAAGCGGCGTGGGTAATGAGCGAGGGAGGGGGCGGGCCGGGTGACGCTTGGTCCCGAAAGCACGTCGCCAACTCCCAGCCCCCGCTAACGGCGCCCTCGCTTTCCGCCGAAAAGCATCACAGCGCAGCTCGGCTCAGACTGATTCACACTTAATTACGACATAAGGTCATTAATGCTTCATATCAGGGCCAGCTAAGTGTGTCCCTCCCCAGCGCCCATTCTCCCTTTCCTTCTCTTTGTTACTCTTGCTGTTCCCTCTTCTTCTTCCCCTTCATCACCCCCACATCCATTGCTCATTCTTTCTCCCCGATTTCATCCCCATTGATTTCATTGGTTAACAGCTCATTGGTTCGGTGGCTGTCGGATCTCGGCTTTCATTGGCTGCCCGATTATGGCTCCCACCAGCTGGCTCATCGCCGGCTTCTCCACCAGGTGCCCACCCCCCCACCGTCTCTGAGTCCCTGAGGTTCTCTCATGCTGTGCTGTATTTGTGGCACAGTCTGGGCCTAATATTCGGGAGTTTCCTGTGTTCCTACCACACTTACCTCGACCACCCCCCCCTACCAGTGTGCGTCCATTTGGCCCCCCCCCCCCCCGCCCCCCCCCCCCCCGGTAGGGTTTTTTTTTTCAACAGCGATGGTGCAGAGGGAGGAGGGAAAAAGAAAGGAG
>JAODKN010000042.1:2209342-2220055 GCA_026774425.1 Petrocephalus zakoni | reverse complement strand
GTTGGTTGGTGTTGGGGCACCTTACGCCCCCTATCCATAACTCTTCATATGCCCCCCCCCCCCCCCCCCCCACCCGCCCCACTAGGCCCCTTTATCTACTAATTATTACTGAATATTTCTGTCGTGTGACAGGCCGATGGAAGGAGCTCGATTTGTTATGGTGTCTTAATGACTGCGGGATAATGAAGTTGTGAATAATGTTTGAATATTAGTTTGGATGTTCATCTTCCCGGTAATGAAGCTTCACTATCAGCGGGGTGATCGTGTCTGCAGAAATATTATTTGGATAATAGCGGGACTGCCATTTCATCAGTAATGATGCCTGAATGTCACACGGACAAAAACAAGCTGTCAGTAATGCTGTTTGAGTATCAAATGCATCGGTATGTTCTCAGTAATGTTGGGGAATGAGGCTGAGCCAGGCACCATTCCCTTTGGGTGTCTGTGTCCCGCCCCCTCACAGGAACGCCGAGCAGATGCAGTCCTGGATCACACGCATCAACACGGTGGCTGCGATGTTCTCCGCCCCCCCCTTCCCTGCAGCCGTCGGCTCTCAAAAGAAGTTCAGCCGGCCTCTGCTGCCGGGATCCACCTCCAAGCTCTCGCAGGTATCTGCCGTGGAGCCCGCAAGGCCTGCGAGGTCCAGGGGCCACGCAGCGGGAGGCTTATCGCTGCCGTTTATCCCGATAGTTTATTAATAGGAAGGCCTATTTAGTGGGAATCCACATCTTAAAGATCGGTAACCAGGCCTGCCTCTCCTGAGGTCCGAGTGCTAATTAATGTTCATGATGCCAGCATTCCAATTAGACAGGGAGTGCTACGATACAAAGAGATAACGGCCGCCGTGTAGGATACGTGGCGAGATGCACTGCCGCTCCGGACCAGTAGGGGGCACTGTCACCTGATTGTAGTCCTGCTCTTGCAGGAGGAGCAGGCGCAGTCCCACGAGGCGCGGCTTCGCGGCGTGTCCTCGGAGCTGGCCGAGCTGCGCTCATACCCGCCGGATCGAAAGGTCAAAGGGCGTGAACTGGAGGAGTACCGCCAGCGGGAGGAGTACCTCGACTTCGAGGTGAGGGTGGCATTCGGCGGCTTCCCCAGCGTGGTCCTGCCTCGGCACCCGCAGCCACTTCTGCAATGTGCCCCTCCCACTCCACCCTGCCCCCATCACGTCTCGCTCTTTAGAACAGAATAGTAATACTCTGTTTATCCCCGTGGAGGAAAACTCACTTCAGCATCCTTTCACACCTGCCTACCCCGCAGAGCCACCCACTGCCCTCTTCACTCTCCTCACCCAATGCATCAGCTTGCTACCCTACAATAGCTACTCATGCTGCACCTGGGTCTGGCACCAGTCGTGCAAAGCGGTGCGATGCCGAGCGGGGCACGGCATTCCTACCCTCACACACGTGTTCACACGTACACATCCCCGATTCTCTTGGACACCGTGTCCTTTAACGGTGGAGCACGTAAACATGCATCGGGACATGCTAACATATAACCAGAACTGGGCGCCCAACTCTGACGCAAGTGCTGCATGCTGATTGGCCAGTCCTTGCCTTTGCTTTGCCTTAAGACGAACGGCACACGCAATGTGTCAGCAGTGAGCCCGTGCTATGTGTCTCCGCGTCCCGCAGAAGACGCGCTACGGCACGTACGCCACGCTGCTCCGTGCCAAGATTCGCTGCGGCGAGGAGGACCTCTCCGTGTTCGAGTGCCACGTGCAGGAGGAGGGCAGCCTTCAGCGAGCCCGGTCCAGCCCCACGCTGCAGCAGGAGAGCAGCCTGGCCGAAAGCAGCAAATCCGCCAAGCGCGCCGACGGGCCCAGGCACGGCTGCCGGCAGGCGGTCAAGAAGTGAGGGGGGCCGGAGGAAGGGGGGCGGCGCGGCCTGAGAGAGCCCCGCGTCTGGAGGGGGGGCCGTCTCGCCCTGTCCGAGCATTTGTTTTGAGGTCCCAGAGGGCGGGTGGGACTGTGGAGGGCCCTGGGGAGGCCGGGGAGCCCGCATGCTGAGGGCCCCTCCTGTCTCCCCGTTCTTCGTGGCCCACAGATGAAGCTAAAGCCATGTGACTGACGTGGCGGGAGAAGAGCAGGAGGAAGGGGAGGAGTCAGCAGGGAGCTCAGAGGATTGGGGAGCGCTGCGTGTGTGAGGGAGCGTGTCACCGTCCCCTGCTGCCGCCCACAGAGAGGAGCATCTACGCGCAGGGATGCCGGAGTTTTTGTACCTTAACGCATTTCGGTGTTGACAGCTGCCATAATTTTATCCCTAATTTCAGCCAGACCATTTTTACAGTTGGTACAGGTCCATCTCACCTGGAGGACCAAAACACTTTTCAAAGGCTCATAATATGAGTTCATTTTAATTTAACCATGGAGTTAAATGATAAATGTATTATTATTATAATTATTATTATTATTATTTCGTAGCTGCTTAGAAATTTTTGATAGCTTTTATTTTTGTTTCTGACCTCCGTGGCTGTTGCATTCTGGGTATTTGTGACCTGTCATGTCCCCTTTCCCTGTAGAAGATGCTGGCTAATGCTATCCTGCATGTTCATTACAGCGGTTAGGCTAAGTACAAAGTCCTCCATGCTGAGCCTCTGTTCCCCACAAGGGGGCAGGATGGGTACCTCAGAGAGGGGGCCATCCTAGGACGATCCCACCGAACCCTGCACAGGGCTCTGTGTTATCTTGTGTGTGGCCTTCTCCTTTGTTGGGTCACTAGAGGAAATGACATCACAATGGGGAAGCACGGACCCGTTTCCATGGAAACTCCCAACTCTGGTGCGACGAGTTCCCTCCACGGCTGCTTCAGAAGCCATTGGCTTTAGCCACTTTTCGCTCAATGACATAGTCTTGACTGATCGCCCGGCTTGCTTTGACGTCTTCTCTTACTTATATTCTTTGATCTAGGAAAATGCAAGACATTCTGTGCTTAGTGGCTGTTGTATCTTTGTGTGACAGCATCTCCTTATGTAATGTACCTTTCTTTCTTAGTGATAGAGGCCATTTTTAAAACTAGCCTGTCTCACTCGAGCCACATGTCTGATACTTGTCCACTCTTGAGCACTGAGCAGGAGGGTCATTTTTAAGATTCGATCCTGTCGTTGTCACTCAATTACGGACAGATTCCCCCAGCGCCTGCCCTGTGCACCAGCCCGGCCATTTCACGGAGGGTTACGCCCTTTGTCTCAAAGCTCTTGGCCACTGAGAGTATGGGTGGATGACCTTAAAGTTAAATATGCAGCAGCTAGTGGCATCCCTTAAACAGGAGTTTATGCACGTAGTTTGTTTGTAAAGTAACCATTTTCCTGTTTTGTTACCTGGTGTGAGGCAAGTTAGCAATTTACCTTAATTGCCAGTTAATATTCCCAGTGATTATCCACAGCAACAAGGATTTTGGGAGTAGAGCAGAGTAAGGACCAAAGTGAGGATTTAAATGAACGAAGGGACCATATCGTACAATGTAAATACCACAGTACAGAAATTATTCTTTCAGGTGTTGTTTAGATCCATTTTACATATTCAGGAACACGGAGTTCTGAAAAATAACATTTGCATGCCGCGTAAATATTAATCTGTACAGATTAATAAACAAATCGAAAGTTGGAAAATGTCACGTGAAAACGAAAGGCCAAGTTATGTGATGTAGATTACTATAAGGACACATGTCGTGATGGTTGAGTTTAAGCAGATCCGTCTGTGGGTGGAAACTCATCTTCGGAGAAGGATGTTTGCGGCCAGCATGTTGTGAGTTTAAGTCAGTGACGGCGGCGGGGGACGCGCTGTTTTACCTTTAGTTAACCTGTTGCTTTTCTGAAATAATCAAGCAGCGTACATGATTAAATTGCATATATTTTGAATGAAAGTGTTCGCTATAAAGCTAAATAACAGCAGAACTCAAGCCTGTTTCGTGGCCGCTTACTGAATCCAGGTGATTTTTTAAAAAGGAGAATTCCGTTTAGTACCTTTACCGTGGTATCCCGAGCATGATGTGAAACGTGGTAGTTTTTTTGCCGTCGTCGTCGCTCTGTTTATTCGTTTCGTTTTCAGTTCTGAAGTGAAAATGGGGGAAACTTAATCTGAAAGGATGCAAGGGCTCGTCTTTTGGAGAAAAAGCAACAAAAATCATTTAGCATTTGTATGAGCAATGAATTTGATTGAAAATCATTTTATACGCCCTAGTTTAACCTTTAACGTGCAAGGATTTTTATACATTATGAAGAAAACGACCGTTTTAAATTATATCTGTAGTGATATTTAAAGAGCTGTATATGAATGTAAACTATTCCTAAGGAGATATATATATATACATATATTCCGCGGGTATGACGTAGTCTTTTGGTGACGTTGGAATGCTATTATTATACTCAGGCTCCTGCTCTTTGTAGAAAAACCATATGCAGTAATAGCGGCATTACACCAGCAGAGGGCGCTGTTTCACGGTATATCCGGCTCTGCCATAAAGCTCCTTAGACGGCACTGAGCACAGCCGCTTTCTCCAGGCGAGTGAGGATACAGGAAGTGTGTCGCATGTGCGTGCATCTCTATGTGAGACGCTTATGCATGTCAGGAAGACCCCCCCTCTGTCACTGACGGTGCTGTTTTTGGAGCTGGGTCAGGGGGTGAGTGGTCCGCTTCAGGACACGAAGGGGGCCGCTGATGGAATGCGAGCCACTTCCCTACAGGAGAAAGCACTGGTCTCACTAAACTCTGGCCTGGAGAGGGGCGGGGCCAGCACACTTCGCTGTTTTGCATATCCTTGTCTGTCTCTTATACGTCACCCCTGGCAAAGGGCCAGCCGACACGGTGACACCACCACTGTGTGCATACATCCCAGCGTAGATTTCATGGCACATTGTGCAGTACGATAGTTTGCCGTAGTTCTAATGAAGTACACAGCTACAATAAAAAAACGGGAGGGGCATTTTCCGTCTGTCTGTGCAGCCGACCGACGCTCGTCAGTTGGAGAAGCTGATGTGGTGTTTAGCACTGTTTACGTGCCATCACCCACCAGGGACAACGTGCTGAGAAACATCTGAATGGGCTTCTGCATTCTCAAATAGCTATCATGTGACTTCTTTTAAACCTTATCACAGGGGTCCTTCGGCCCACTTTAGCTGTTCACTCGATGCCTGCTCGTAAAGAAGCGACTGTAAGGAAATATTTGTATATGAGCTGTTTTTTTGGAGGCCTACTGGTAAAATTCTAATAAACAGGTGTTTTAACAACTGTATGGTTGTCGTTTGTGTGAAAAGTGACAAACACCGTTCAGAAACCTTCCGGAACATCTTGTGGTTGTCCAGGAGCAGATCAAACAGCTGCTGGTAGCACAAATACAGCAGTGGACAAGGACTTTCTCCCATAGCCACAAGGTGCTGGTTTAAATCCCCATATTGGAGTAGTTGCTCTAACATAAACAACTAAGCATCTAGGGGAGTGGTGAGGCCATTTACTATGCCCCTGAAAAGAGATGACTTTATTCAATAAACTTTCTTAGGAGACGGTGCCTTTCAAGGGTTAGAATAAGCTTCAAAGTATCATGTGAGTATTTATCCCTTTATGCAGTTACCCATTTAGTGACACAGACTGGCTTCTCTGCGAAACCCTTTTTATACACAACCATCAGAGGATCGCTAGTATTGTAGTATGTTATAAAGGTTTTTTATATTTTCCTATTTTATGCTCTACGCTTTTGAGTCTATGGTGAGAATTAAAATTGTGTGTCTGAGGCAATGTAGAAAAAAAAAATTATATTGTGAAATATAGTAATTAAGTAAAGATTAAGTTTAAGACCAAAACAACTTGAATCAGGACAAACAGCTGGAATGTTAATGATACTTTATTTAAAAGCAGACTTTAACAGTAAATACACGAACCTCAGTCCCAAGCTGCTTTGGAAAAAGTCACTAACTTAAATATATTTAATTTCAGTCTTGCATATTTCACTGGCAGACAAAGAGGTGTTCAGTGCAGCCTTCTACCAAGACAAAGAATACACAGTATTTGTAAGATGGTGAAGACTACAAAACACAAAGTGGCCGTAATATTTCTTGTGGAAGACAACCTCAGGTCCCCAAGAAGCCTCTGCTGGCCAAACTGTCTCTCAGTCATTCCAGAGCCTGACAGCTTTGAATTTTCGAGCCCACAAGTCCCGGCTACTTTGGTAAGATGTCTCATGATACCTCTTTAAGGACCTTGTTCACCAGTCGCATATCAGTGAGATGGGGCCAGGCCTCACTGCTCAGGAGCTGGCAACGACGGGCTGCTCCATCTCATCCATCAACTGGCTGCCAAAACCACTGTCTACTGTGGTATCTGATAAGGAAATAGCAGTGGAAGACAGGGACATCGAGTTTCACACTTACTGGCTATCCATTGTTCACACTTTCATGTAATGCAATGCAATGCAATGCAATTTTATTTATACAGTGCATTTTCACAACATTACATTGTCTCAATGCGCACAATGTCACAATGAACGTAGATAACAGCCAAGAGAACATTTCTTAGCAATTTCTTGGCTGCTGATTATGGTATGAATTCCAAGGCAACCGAACTACGTGCCATTTAATGTAAATGCTTCTGGCCATTATAGAAAGAGAAAACTGATTTGCCATGAAATATATAGAGAAATGTATGTTATGATGTCACAAAGGGGCATTGAGATATGGCCCATACCTGTGCTCTGTGTCTTCTCCTTCACCTCTGTTCTTCTTAGTAGCCTCACTCCTTCGTTCAGACCCAGTGCCTCCAGGGCCTCTACTAGCCCCGCCACCTGACCTCCGCCCACCTGCAAACGGGACATAGCACATTCTTCTGATGACTTTCCATGCAATCTCTGTCCACCCCCTGAACCCTTTCCCTCCTCTACCGTACCGTTAAGAAGACCAGAGTGTGACAGGTTGTGGGTTTAGATCCAATTTGCTTCACTATTTCAACATTAAATGGTAAAACACACTCTGCGAGCACATCAGTGAAGCACGACTTCACTATCTGTCACTCTTAAGAAAAGGACAAACTCCCCTAGACTGCCCCAATTTAACTACACATATCTTCTAGGAGAAGGGCAGATGGCATGTATATAGATTCCCTGGCCTGCCCCACCTGGTAGCTCTCCAGCAGGCTCTGGCAAGGCGAGGGTGTCTCCTGGAACAGGTCGGCTAACGTCAGCAACCCCAACTTCTCTGCCAGATCCTTCCAGGGAACGTGGCCCCGGCTGAGGATCCCGTCCAGCTGCTGCAGTGTCTCTCTGTCCAAATGGGGCACATCTGGGATTTTGGGAAGGGATTGGAGGACCAGAGCACAAATTAGGAGTATGGGGTGGAGAGAGTGAATGAGAAACCCCAAAAATGCCCCCTACACAGGATCATGAGCCCCAGGGTGCAGACAGGATGCATGGAGGCCTAGGCATGGATGCTCCTACCATCTGCGTGGGTCTTAGGGGAGCTGACTGCAGGTCTGCTGGCCATGGCACTCTTCTTATACTCCAACAATTCCCTCACCTGCAGAGGGCGCTATGCATTAATGAAGGGCATGCATATCAACATCCTCAACATAAACCCTAAGGCCTACCTTCTGGCACTTGGCTAAGTGGAAAGGTGTGTGCCCAGGGAGGGGCCACTTAAGTGGATTTCTGGCCTGGTGTTCATTCCCTTCTTCTCCCTCAGTGGCTCTCTCCTCTGCCTCCCCCTGCTCCTCATCTGAGGAGAGGCCGAAGAGTGGCTCGTCGTTCTCCACGTGCTTCTGGGCACCTGTAGGGGGCGGAGTGCTGCCCATGTTAGCCTATCTACTGATGGACAATGTGGTCTACCTGTGCAGGCAACCCATCTTCCGACAGATCTTCGCACAGATGGTGACCTTGGTTTGTTTGGAGCTAGTGGGGTCAAACAATATGGCAAATGGTTCATGAAGTGTTAATCACTACTACGTATACTGGCAGACATAGCATATCTCTCAGAACTGATCTAGATCAGCTAGTACGGCAAAGTAATGGTACAGTCTACACAGCACACGCAGATCTATGCCACAGAGGGGTGATGTCATACGGTGCCTGACCTGCAGCGAGGAGCATGGAGCACAGCGTGGGGGAGCCCAGGCTGGCGGCAAGGTGCAGTGGCGTGTTCCCCCCGAAGGTAACTGCATTCACATCCACCTTCAGCTGAGGGGTGGGATGAGAATACAGTAAAAACCTGGTATGGTGGAAAAAGCGCCCAGCATGTCAATTCGTCCATTTATTATGGTGGCCACAGCGGCCAAAGCTGGGAGAAAATATTCGTATGATGATGGGGTCCCTGATGCCAAGGATGGGGGCTTGACAGGAAAGGAAAGGCACCTCCGTGATCAGCATGAAGGCCACTCTGAAGAGGTTCTCCGTCACAGCGAGATGCAGCGCCGTGCAGCCGCCCTTCAGCTCCGCGGTGTTGACACAGGCCCCTGCCTCGGCCAGGGCCCGCAAGCAGCGCTCCGCCCCCTTACGCACAGCCAGGTGCAGCGGGAAAAGCCCTGGGGTCCGCGAGAGGTCAGCGGTCAATACAATTCATTGCTTTACTATGGAATTCCATGCAATACCTTCCCAGTGACATCCTGTCACTATCTGTTTATTATTAAGTATTAATTGTCACTGTCTACTGCTAAATGTGTATTGTGCCTCTGTATACCTGCAATTTCCTTCAGGATTAATCAGTCAGCCAATCTATCTGCCTGTCTCTCTGTCTCTGTGTCTGTCTGTCTAGATTACTAACTAGCAAGCTGGCTACCTATCCTATAAAACAATCAGGCAGGAAATGCAGATCAGCAATGCCACAGATCGCTGATGTTGTTTACGTCTGCAAGATCTACAGTATGGGCATTTATCTGGGTAGTAAATGTATATCTGCTCCAAACAAAAAACACTATTTCGCATATGCAAATTAAAAGTAACATTATAAAAACTAACAGGAATATCTTCTGTATTCCCAAAAGTCACTGGCATCTTGCTGGAGTGCTTCAGTTCCCCTAACCTCTCCTCAGTGGTACCTCAGCCATTCGATGTATTCATTACATTTCACCACCAGCTCACTTAAATACAGTAATTAAATTAGTTAATAACTCAGTGAGGTATTGATTACCCTAAATACCAGAGGCCTAGTTGTCTAGTCAAAAAATACGTGGGTGTAATGGGTGGTTGCTGTAAATGCCGGGGTGACTTTAGGCGAGGTTTGTAAATGGTTAAGCTGACACACTTTGACAAAAAAGGAAAATCATAGATTTACACCAACATGAAGATAATTTAAACATCATTGTCTCTGACTGCCTAAGACTTTTGCACAGTGCTGTAAATCTGCAATCTACCATAAACCACCATGAATGAGATACCTTACAGTACATCTACGGGCACCTGCCTCACAGGGAATCTATGACGGTATCCTGTTACGGACTGAGCCCTTACTCACGGGGGTGGCTTTGTAGGTGTGTGGAAATTCTGTACTGATACTGTATGTGTCGCTGTGTGTCTGACGCAAGTCGGCGCCTGGGGATACGTATGTCATTTACCGCTGTGGTCGGGTGCGTTGAGCAGGTGGGCGTGCCGCTCCCCCAGAGGGGCCAGCACAGCGCGCAGCATGGTCTCGTCCCCTAAGGCCGCAGCCAAGTGCACTGCCGTCCGCCCGTCCCGGTCCAGGAGGCCGGGGTTGGCTCCGGCCCCCAGCAGAAAGCCCGCCACCTTAGGCTGCCCTGTGATCACCGTCAGGTGCAGAGGCGTCTGCGGAGAAGCATCATCACTCCAATTCAGTTTCAGGTGCGGAGGGGTGGGGGGGATGCATGGGGGTGTGTTTCTGCCAAGTTCTCCTGCCATTTCAGTGTTCAGTGCCATTTCTCAACCCCCAGTCCTCAGAGACCTCTAGCCCTGGGTGTGGAGGGCATGCACATTTTTTGCTCCCTCCCAGCACCCAGCACAACTGAACCAAATAATCAAGCAAACACTGAATACCTGGTACGTATGTGATGGAAGCTGGTAGGGAGCAAAAATGTGAACGGTTTGGGAGTCGGGGGCCTGATTCCTGTTACCTGCTGCAGGTAGTTACGCGTATCCAGGATCTTCTTCTGGTTTATACTGACGATGGCACGGACCAGGTGCTCCACCACGGACATCTGTTGGTTGATGATGGCCAGGTGCAGAGGTCTGGGGTGGCACAGGGGCACAGGTAAGTTCCAGGATGGGGAATTCATCTTGAAGGTCTGTACAGGGCTCCACCCAAGGCAAATGGAGTGACTCACGTGTCCCCGTTTTCATCTTGAGCGGCGCAGAGGTGCCTCTGCACTGCCAATAGGAGGCGGACGTCTCCGGCGCGGCAATAGTCCAGAAGGGCTCTCGCCATCTGCCGGGACAATAGTGCAGTCCTGCCCTGGAGTGTGGCGGCTGGGGACAGAAGGGCTCACAGTCAGCCAGCCACAAGCCACATTCATACACCCGCCAGGTCCGTTCCTCGGTCCGGCCATTAAGCCACACCCATACACCCGCCAGGTCCGTTCCTCGGTCCAGCCATTAAGCCACACCCATACACCCACCAGGTCCGTTCCTCGGTCCGGCTATTAAGCCACACCCATACACCCACCAGGTCCGTTCCTCGGTCCAGCCATTAAGCCACACCCATACACCCACCAGGTCCGTTCCTCGGTCCGGCCATTAAGCCACACCCATACACCCGCCAGGTCCGTTCCTCGGTCCAGCCATTAAG
>JAODKN010000042.1:2184562-2194699 GCA_026774425.1 Petrocephalus zakoni | reverse complement strand
TCACAGGTGTGGCATATCAAGGTGCTGATTGGACAGCATCAATAGTGCACAGGTGTGCCTTAGACTGCCCACAATAATCATCAAGCCTAGTCACCTGACAGAACTACAATAACTTTGATAACTGATCTCAGAAATGTAGGCACTTACCTGAACCACAACGCTCGCGTTAGCTGGTGAGATGAGGGGTGGGTTGTCATTGACATCAGAGATGTCAATTCTAACGGTGACTACAGATGACTGAGCAGGAGATCCCTTGTCCAGAGCTTGGATAGTTAGATAATATCTGGACACCTTGGGGAAGAGCCAAGTGGATTAGAGTGTTGGGCGCACAAAGCCAAAAGAGACATTCTTGGAATCTACTACTGTTGTGTCTTAAAGACCCACATTTAAGTACAGAATGTGTGTTTGTATAATTTATCTATCTAATTAAACTGTTTAACTTAACCAAAACCAACTGAAACAATTACATGCTAAGTCTGGTCCGATTAAGTCTGATGCCTTTATTTCCAACTGTGTGTATATAAGTAACATCTGGTTACACCCCTTCTGCAGATGCTCTCTTACCTTCTCCCTGTCCAGCAGTTTGTTGACCTTCACTAGTCCTGTATTCAGCTCAATGGCAAAGTGATTCCTATTATCCCCATTCATGATGAAGTACATGATCTGTCCATTTTCGTCACTATCCAGGTCCTCTGCCTGTAGCTATAAAAGGCCAATTAGCAAGGGATGTTTCTCAGCTAAAACATGAGCATGATGTTTCTCTCACTTCTGCAATAACCAGCCAGTTTTCCAATGATACCAGACCAAAAATGAACATGACAAGAATAGCATGGAGCACCTTGATGACGGATTGTCCAATGCTTGCATCCTCGGGGACAATGGTGTTGTATAGGTCTTGGCTAAACTTTGGAGCATTGTCATTCACATCTGTTACACTGATAGTTACTGTAGTAACAGCACTTAGGGGTGGAAGGCCACCATCCCGGGCTTCAACAACCAGGAGGTAGCGTCTACACACCTCGTAGTCAAGAGCCTCAGAGATGGAGATGATGCCTGAGTAAAAGATATGTATGATTTGTGGCACATCTAATTACAAATTTCAGCTTTACTGAAAGATTATTTTATTTATCCTGTCTCCTACAGTATATGTTTGTTTGACACTATTTCTTTAAATAGCTCATCATTCCATAGTCATACCTGTAGCACCTGCAATCTGGAACTTCTGGAGCTCATTGCCAGATTCGAAAGTGTAGCAGATTTCAGCATTTGTGCCAGCATCTGAGCAGGTGGCATAGACCCGAAGGACTTCTGTTCCCAGAGCGACATCTTCGGGCACAGAGGCTGAGTAATCCTTTCTCTGGAACACAGGTGGGTTGTCATTCACATCTAAAACCAAGATGTCAAGGTCAGCTGTGGAAGACAGAACTCCATCTGAAGCTTGGACAGTAACAGTGTAGGATGACCGCAGCTCACGGTCCAGCACTTTCTCGAGGACCACAATCCCTGTGGACTCATCAATGGAGAAGACACCACCTGCTGAGTCCTGTAAGGAGTACATCACCTTCTGGCTGCTACCTGAAAAGAGAGCAGAAATAGAGCCAGTGAAAAAGATGATGCTAGTTCCGTCATGACTCAATCCACGTTCTCCCCAGTAGTCACCTCAGTCTGCTACCATACAATACAGAGGCAAATTAGAAGTAGACCTGAAACAATTAATAACAGCATGAGAAATAGACTTGAAGCAGAATTCCCCAAGGGCAATGAAGTAGTGATGGGCAAAATGACACTTGAAATATTTGCTTTGTATTTGCTTGGTATTTTTTAACTCCACTAGATGGTGCTCTTGGTTCGCTTAAGGCAGGGGTGTCCAATCTTATCCGCAAAGGGCTGTTGTGTATGCAGTTTTCGCTGCAACTCCCTAATTAGATTACTAATTAGAGGACTTATTGGCTGAAGAATCCTTACACCTGGGTTTGAACAGCTGATGTAAAAAGGTTATCACGAAAAACCTGCATACACAATGGCTCTTTACGGATAAGATTGGACACCCCTGATTTAACGGATTAAGGGCATGCTTTGTGCTTTTTTTGAATGGAGAGCACCATCTAGTGGAGTCAAATAAACTGCAAATGGTTCATGAAGTGTCATTTTTCCCATTACTAGACTGAAAAAATTGAAGCATAAAATGAAGAAGATAAAGGTGCTCCCAGTTGGTAGACAATTTCTTGAGATTATCCTCCTGGCATCTTAGAGAATGGAGAATATATGTGTAGTTTGAGAAAAATATTGAGCAGTGAATTCCTGCTGCCTTGGCTCATGTTTTGCAGAAGGGGTAGCTGGTAGTACAAGAGTCATGACGCACATAGGGCTGGTTTCTGACCTTCATCAGGGTCGAGGGCCTGCAGGCGGGTCAGCAGAGTTTTGGGTGCGACACTCTCATAAATGCTGGTTATGTAGCGCGCATTGGGGAAGGCAGGTGCATTGTCATTCACATCCAAGATTGTTAGAAGGACCTTCGCGCGGCAGAAAAGCCCCCCACCATCTGTCGCCTGTGCAACAAATGTGTACCTAGGGGTCCTCTCATGGTCGAGGGCTGAGGCTGTCTTCACATAGCCTGACAAATAAAAGTTATGAACATACAGAAATTCAGATACACATGACACAACACATAGCAACACTTAAGAAATGGTTATGTGTCTACCAGTATTGGCATCCATGTAGAAGTCCTCCACCCCAATGCCAAAAAGTGAATACTGAATTTCAGAGTTCTCCGCCAAGTCTGAATCTGTGGCTCCTACTGTCAGGAACACAGTGTTGAGAGAAACATCCTCGGAGATGGCGGCTGAATAGATGGTCTGGGATAAGGACAAGCACCAAGATACACACAATAAGTAATCAATAATTCAACCTGATTTGTTATAGCAGGGGTAGGTAACTCTGACCCCGATGTGCTGGTATCCAGCTGATTTTCCAGTAATATCATACAGTGATGAATGTTTGTCTAGGGTGAAATCATCATTCTGTGTGTCAAGATTTTAATTTAGTATCTACTAATTACGATGTAACTTAAGCAGCAGTGGTGCAACCAACAAAGAAATTTAAAGCTAATTTAAAACTTCAACATATGATTTAAGGTACACTTTACACTCTAACTTATGACTTAATTTACATTTGCCTGGTGCTACTCACTGCAGGACTCTAGGATTGCCTACCCCAGTGTTATAGCCTTATTACATATTAATATGGGAGCAGCAGCCCAAGCACAGCTTTTTAATCGGTGCTGAAAAACGGTTTAGTGAAGCACATAGCTCTGACCTGGTTACACACAGGACTGTTGTCATTACTATCCATCACCGTGATTTCCACTACCGCTTGGCTCATGAAGAGCCCGTCACTTGCCATGACGTTAATGAAGTACTGGTCCTGCTCTTCGCGGTCCAAGGGCTGACTCACATACATTTTCCACTGATCCTGAACAAGTCCTAGAGTGAAGGCTCCTCCAGGATTCCCCCCTGAGGAAAACGCACAGACGATAAGCATGCAAACACATTGGAATCTGTCATCTGTACTTTGTACTGTTCCGGTAGTAGGTAGTACAGTGGTTAAGAAATTTTAAGATTACCCTGGAATAGCCCTATGTTTTTACCGCTTGGCATGGTACCAGTCCTCATGGTATCTGATTAGAATCCTCTGTGGGTTGTTACTGTTGGGAATTCTCATGGATTAAATTTTTCTATAGGACTTTTGGATTTCACTGGATTACCCTTATTGAGTGGGTTACTTTGGACTTATGTGCTCTCCCAGGGAGTTTCCCTACTGCCCTATTGGATTGTCTTATTTGTTCAATAAGTCACAATAAGTTTGTGTTTCCACGGATGTGTTTGCACTTGTCCTCCATTGCCGGTATTATGGTTCAATTGGTGATGCTGTTAAATGGTGACAAGCGTGTTAACACGGCATATACTCAAATTACATTCAGTGACAAAAGAAGTTAAGCACCCACAAGTAATGGTCCGATTTGGATGTAATTTGGTACACGTGCATATCAGTGATGGGTATGTAAATGGTTTGATTTGCAAGGAGATGGGACGTCTAGTTACCAGACACAGAGGATGCCTCACTGGGGACAGCATTACTAACACTTGACAGAGTTTGATAGGGGTCTCATTGTGGGTGACCCGGGTGGTCATATCGTGCAGATGTCACAGATGTCACAGTCGTCCGATGTTGGAACCAAGGGCATGTGAGGGCACCCACACACATTGTGAAGGTTCTGGTCACCCAAGATAGACAACACCAAGGGAGGATCAACGTATTGTGCGGCAAACATTACAGACCCCCATGACATCTGCACCTGCTATCCGGATATAAAGTATTGGACTCTCCACAACACCTAAGATCATCCTGCACCGTGTCTTGATGACTGGCATCATCTGGACTATGGGTTTACCGTCCCCTGTGTAGGGTGCCAATAACACCAGCGCAGAGACGGCTGTTTGGAGTGCTGGCGTATCTGGGAGGCATGAACTCATGATGAGTGGCTTTGTACCATGTCCAGCGATGAATCCCAGTTTTGCATTACCGCGGATGACCATTGTGTGCGCGTATGGTGGCACTGAGGGGAGAGGACCAATCTTGCCAATGTTGTAGAGAGACACATCAGCGTAATTCCTTTCATCATGGTATGAGGAGCCGTAGGGTATGACTTCAGGTCATCTCTGGTAGTGATTCGGGGGACCCTGACGGCACAGTGCTACATAAATGACATCCTGCATCCGCATGTTTTACATCTCCTGAGACAGCACCCAGGTAGAGTCTTTCAACAAGACAATGCCCATTCACACGTGACATGCATGTCTATGGACTTCCTGCATCATGTTGAGGTCCTCCCTTGACTAGCTAGGTCTCTCAATCTTTCCCCAATCGAACATGTGTGAGATCAACTCAGACCCAGTGCAGCCACAGGAAAGGACAGATGACTCCCAACTGCACCGAATTGCCTGGGCCTGAATGTATCCAGGCCCAGGTGGGGTGCCATATCCTACTGACATGCAGCAGTGTGCCTATACTGGTAACTTTGTTGTCTGTTTGATCTGATATTATAATCATTGCCATGCAGTCACACAGCTTTCCACCATGTGCAGATTCATTTAATTTCCACCCCTCCATTTGGGTGCTTAACTTTTTGTCATCGAGTATATTTTTGCAGCAGATGAGAAGCAGATTCATCAATTTTGGAGAGCCAAATAAAATAAATAAAAGATGTATGCTAATAAAGAAAAGGACTTGTCCCACACATTTATAAAATATGATAAATGTGCATGCATTTGTATAGGTGATATAGCAGCCCATGAATATAAAATTAAATCGCTTTTGAAAAGAGACTGGTCTTCAAGTCTATATTTTAAGTAACCTGAAGTACCTGCATGGACAATTTGGAATATTTACAGTACAATTCTGTTTCACTCCAAAACTTATGAATCTGCCATCACCCCACATCTGAAAGGATGAATAACTGGAGTGTGAACGCACTTCCCACCAGTTATCAGGATCACCACATAAACCATAACACTGGTTATCACAGAGAATGTGACCTCATTTTATTATGATGCAAAGCACGTTGCAGGTGACATGACTGGTGTTAAATTATATAGAACTTTTCTGGAGAATTTGTCATTGAAATTATATTGCGAATTATCGCTATTATATTATCGCCCAACCCTCATGTAAACAGTTAAGGATGGACTCGTGTCCTAAAACCCTATATTCCTCAATGCCCTGTTATAGACTGACGTCGCTACACTATGTTCCCTATAACGGCCTCACTACAACCTTAACTGCCTATAGAATGGTTAAATCGATAATTGCATGAGTACTGGGAATCACATAGCTTATAAATTGCAAGAAATGCACCAAAATTCTCCAATAAATGCCTGTCTTACCTGTGATGTGTAAAGTCACTTTGTCTGAATTGTCTCTGTCCTGTGTGCTCAGCACAGCCACCACTTCACCCAAGGTGGCAGTCTCCATCACTGCTGCTCTGTAGTGGTCCATTTCAAAGCAGGGAGGGTTGTCATTAACGTCAACCACAGCCACTGTCACCAAAGCAGTGGAAGACTGGGAGATTGTCTCTCCAAGGTCAGTTGCTACCACTGTGAATGTGTAAGATGGACGTAACTCATAATCCAGATCACTAAGGGAGGTGATCCAACCTGTCTTGCTGTCTACAGTGAACATGTTCATAGACTGGTCTACCTCAGGGTCCCCTGGATTAGCTAGACTATAAGTGACCTGTCCATTGGAGCCCCAGTCTGGATCCAGTGCGCAGACCTGGATGACTCTGGTTCCAATTGGCATCCCCTCCATGACCACCGCCTCATAGGAGCCCGTCTCAAAAAACGGAGCGTTGTCATTCAGGTCTAGTACCTTCACTTCCACATCCACATTGAACACCGACTCCAGCTGGGCCAACTTTATGGTTGCGGATACTTTAAAGCGGAATGCTTCAACAGCTTCGTGGTCCAGGGGCTTGATGAGCCGAATAACACCAGTGTCACGTTCCACCATCAGTGTGCCGCCACGGTTAGTGTCTATTGTCTCCCCACTGATGAGGCTGAAGACTGCCTTTTGACTGGGGGAGAGATGGACCGAGCCCAGGACCGTTCCCATAAGCGTATCCTCAGGTACCGTATAAGAATATTGAGGCTGTGTGAAAGAGGGGTTGGGTACCTCTGGTGGAAGAACATGAATATAGACAGACACCAGGGAGTGCTTTACAGGAGTACCTCCATCTGCTGCCTTAGCAAAGAAGCAGAGAACTGTGCCCTTCAGGTGGCTGAAACTTCCTTTTGTGATGATCCAGCCACTGTCCGTATCAATTTCCAGAATATTGACTACAGAAGCTGTGGCTTCACTGTAGAGAGAGTAAGTTACTTTGCCATTCATACCCTCATCTGGATCGACAGCCTGGATCTGGGTAACAGGAAAACCCTTAGCAACACTGTACTTAACACTAGTCCTGTACTCTGTGGCCTTAAAACGTGGGGGATTGTCATTTTCATCTACAAGCATAACCCTGATAGTACAGAATGAGGCTCTACCTCCACCATCCAAAACCATGACTTTTAGGACAATGTCCTTGTTAACTGGATTCTCTCTGTCCAATTTTCTTGTGGTCAAAATCTGACCAGTTAGGTCCACAATGAACTGATCCTTTGCAAAGTCATTGACAAAGCAATATGTCAACTGGCCAAACCTTCCAGAATCTTCATCAGTAGCTTTCAGTTGGATCACGCTTGACCCACCGGCAGCATTTTCCCAAATTTGAGTCAGATAGAACCTTTGACTGAATACAGGGCTATAGAGGTTAGCTTCAAGCACTGAGACGTGTACTTGAGCCGTGCTGGTAAAAATGCCATCGGACACAGATACATTCAGGATGTATAGATGCTGCATTCGCTGGATGCGTTGACCGGACAAGCGAACCATCCCTTTCTCCTCATCCATGGTAAAATGGTTCTTCTCATTCCCAGTCAGGAGGCTGTATCTTAGCTGGCTGGTATCTGACCTGTCGGCATCTGAAGCTTGGAGACAGGTCACTAAGTGGCCTCTGGGTGCAAGCTCGCTGACACTGGCCATGTAGAGTGTCTGGCTAAACACAGGAGGGTTATCATTAGCATCTTTAACACTGACAGTCACTAGGACCTCACTACTCAGAGGAGGAAATCCATTGTCAGTCACCTTGACAATAATGTTGTGCTGCTGCATGAGTTCATAGTCAAGCAAGTGGGCTGTGAATATAAGTCCACTGATGCTATCAATGTGAAAATAATCTGTGCTGCCATACATCTCTGGTATTATCTGATATTTCACAACATTGTTCTTCTCTGAATCCTTGTCTACTGCAACAACCTGCAGAGCTGTGGTCCCAATCATGGAAGTTTCAGATAGAGTTGCTTTGTAGGAACTTTTCTCAAATTCAGGGGGGTTGTCATTCACATCTAGAACAGCTATATCTATATCCACCTCTGCTCCAATACCTGAGACCGTATCTATTGCCTTAATGGTCAACCTATAATAGGAATTAGCTTCAAAATCCAGAGGGTAAACAATGCTAATAGTACCAGTGTCATGACCAATGTTGAACTGTGAAGAAGCATCCCCATCCACAATGGTGTAAATGATCTTCTCACAAGCTGGACTGGCTGCATTTATGCTGAGAATGGGGGTATGTGTAGCTGAATCCTCACTCACAGAGATTTGATAGAAAGGTTTCTCAAACACTGGCATTGCTTTGTTCACAACAGTGATGGGAAACTCCACAGCGGTGATCTGGGCTGGAACTCCTCCATCTTTGGCAAAGACAACCACTCGGTACTCCACATTGGACAAATTAACATGCAAACGATTTTTTAGAGTTATTTCTCCAGTAAGTGGGTTGATCTCAAAGTATTCGTACTCGTCCTTTAAGTAATAGGACACCTGGCTGTTGACCCCTTTGTCCTGGTCTATGGCACTGATCTGAAGTATGTGAGACCCTGGAGCTGCATCCATCCTTACAGAAGCATAGTATGGCAGACCTGTGAATACTGGTGGGTTATCATTGACATCCTCCACCTGAATCTTTACTGTTGTCCTTGCAACCTGTAGTTGGTTCTTCTCCCGACTGGCCACTAAAACCAACTCGTAGACCTCCTGCTCCTCTCGGTCAAACTGAAGGCCTGTGGTCTGGATCACTCCAGAAGTGGGCCTTATTTTAAACTGGGTCCCTGCATTCAGTAAGCGGTACCTGATGGGCTCGTTAAGTCTGCTTCCCATAACATTGACTACACCAACCGTGGTCACACTGCTGCTGTTCTCCACCACTGTGTATGAGTACTGAGGCTGCAGGAAGACCAGACCAGCATCCATGGCATCTCGGACTATTACTGTGACCAGGGCTGTGCTGTAGAACTTCCCATCTGTAACTTCCACACTGAAGCGATAGCGGTCCTTGGTAAAGTTATTGCTTCTCACCATGAGGATACCAGTTTCTGGTTCAATAGCAAAATGTTCCAGACTCCTGTCTGTTAAGGCAAATCTTAGACCTGCCGAGTCACGCATGTCAGGGTCAACAGCTGACACCTGTATTACTTCTGCTCCCACGCAGGTAGGAAGCAGCAGAACCGTCTCATAAGTTTCCTGACTAAATTTAGGAATAGAATCATTAATATTATGCACCCATACTCTGACCTCAGCAGGATTCTCTGCTGTCAGCTGTGGTTGGCCACTGTCTCTCACAATGATGCTGAAATTAAATTCAGAATGAGTCTCATGGTCCAAATTCGAGATGGTTCGTATGGATCCTGTACCGGAATCCACAGTGAAAAATGTCTGAGCTACATTGTCAACTATCTGATAGATGAGTAGAGAGTTCTGGTTCTTGTCTGCATCTGTGGCTGCCAAGACCAGGGGCATCCCATCATCTACACTCAGGACCACACTATTGACAGGAGCAGCCTCACTGATGCTTCCTATATATTTCAGATGCTGGAAGACCGGGGGGTTATCATTCACATCGACCACTTGGATGATGACTGAAGTAATGGAAGCCATACCAGCCATGTTATAAGCCTCCACTATCAGCTCATAAGAAGTAACACTTTCATAGTCTAGAGGTTTCAAGGTGGTGATGACCCCTGTGAACTGGTTGATCCGAAAGCTTCCCGGCTCACCCTCTTGCTTCATGTGATAAAACAGCGCAGTCCTGCTCACGGCACTGATAGCCATGACAAAAGAGCCAGTAGGCATGTTCTCCCTGATTTCAGCATGGTATTCTGTGTGGAGGAACTTCGGTATGGAGATGTCAGATAGTGCCACAGTGACGCGTACAGTGGCCACTGCGCCCATTGGAGGAGAGCCTTTGTCAGTCGCTCTGATGGTGATAGCATATTGACCAAGTGAGACAAGGTCCATTTCCTTGGCTACACAGATTTCACCTGTGACCGGATCGATCTTGAACATGTTTCCAGTGTTTCCTGAAACAGATGCAAAGAAATTAACTTGGATCAAGTTGAAAATTTGTTTTAAAACAATAGCATTTAAATATATGCTTTTGGGCTTCCAGTAACACAAGTATACTACAACTGGAGATTTTTG
>JAODKN010000042.1:2121264-2138552 GCA_026774425.1 Petrocephalus zakoni | reverse complement strand
TTCTCGGTCACAAAAAAATATCATTAAGGGTTTGAGTCTCAGTGGTGGACAGCGGTGCTGAGAGATGGAGCTGGGTGGAGCTTGTCCTCAGCCATAGGATTAGTATCCCTGGGAGGTGAAGGAGAGAGAGAACTTTCCTCATGTTTCAGACATACTCTACCTTTGTCACACTGAAATAAAGCAACATATTTTAGAGCAAAATGTATATAACACATTTGTAATTAAACAGTTTCGCAATTAGCAATAGAAATGTCTCGCTGTCCCAGGTTTTACCTCGTCGCCTCCCTGCTCCATGGCGCCCCCTCCTTGAGAAAAGTCACCCTGCAGGCATAGAGACGGGCAGCGTTGGCATTAGCGTCAGCAGCGGCGGCGGGCTCAGGCGGATGCTGCTGTATGTCATGCTAACATACAAAAAGCTGAGTCTCCTTTGAGTCTCCAGCTCAGGGCAGCTCTAAGGGTTCTTACGGCACCACCGAGCAGCAGCAGCAGGATTCCCAGACCCAAATGCCTTACCCACTCCGGTGCTAGTCTGCAGGCCGTTAATGCGTGTGCATAGGATTTGGCGTGTCGGGGGGGTCTCTCGTATTAGTAAAAGTCATTGCAAAATGCAGCAAGGTCATGCCAGATTAATTACAATACATCATTTTAAGGGATTTTAAGCATGCGGCTGGAATTCCGATAGAAGCAGGAATTAAACAGTTTAGTGAAGTACATCAGCTGTAACTCTTAGTTAAAAAGGAGAACAAAAAACTTGAATAAAATAAACCAAATTAAATAACGGCGAACTTGTGGTCTTAACAAACACACGCACCAAATACCATATACGAGATGTCTCCGTAAAGCTAAAACAGTCAACTGGTGTCTATTTAAAAACAGCCAAACGAATCAGCCATTTCACACCGAAAAGGACTTTGGTGTCTGCTGTCTAATATTAATACCATAACACATAGGATTTATTAGTAGGTTGATTTATCCCTTTTAGTCAATTAATAGGAAAGGAGATAATTTTGTTCGATTATTGCAATAATGCAGTAGCAATCGGCTATGTAAGGGCGAATGATAAATGCACACTTGCATAAACGAATGGATAATTTTCACTCGTAAAAATCTTCCGCCGCTAATATATGGCTCAGTCTGATTATGTCTAATTAGTAGCCATAAATATCCAGTCGTCGCACAGACCGGGGACAAGTTTGAAGATGCGCGGAGCCCGCACGGTAATGTCGGTAATGAAGGAGGACCAGGAAGGCACCGGCCGAGAAGATTACACGGGAAAGGAAAGGCGAGCACGAAAGCAGCAGAGGACTGCAGTGCGGACGGCGCTGAGTCACCGCGGCGTCCCTCCGCCTCCAAACCATGCGCATAAGCCCCCAGTCGGCGACAAGACGAGCCGCCGCCCGAGCGGTGCATCCTACCGCCACACTGACACACAGACACACACCCTCACACCTCTACCGCCAGCCTCCACCACATCACTTCTCTTTCCCTGTAAGTAATTGCGTCTACGGGGCATTACTGTTTAATCCTCGGATAGAAATAAAACGTGTATAAAGATGCTAGAGTGGGCTATGACAGAGTAAACAGAGAAATAGACTGATTGCCCAGAGGTGCTGTCTCCCAAAAGTCACACACTTCCACTTAGTACAGAAAATCCCCGCCTAGCTGTGAGGGCACTCATCCTGAACTCCCTGGTTCCTCCCCTTCAAGGTCACCTTCAGCTTTCTCCTCCGGCTCTGAGTCAGTCTGCCTGGTTGCAGTACTTTCCCCCAGTGAGACGGTCTGACCCACTCACAGGGGTGCAGACACGAGCGGAGTCTCAAGGTGAGTGGGGAAGAAGCTCTTTTCGACGTCATCCGGATCAAGACAAGTGTGTGAGTATTTTGTATTATAAGATCCATTATGCTGTAGCTTTTCAGCTGCGTTTGAGTCATTGAGGGTGTCATACACCCTTCATTCCAGAAAAATACCAAGTAGTATTTGTCCCTCAGACACAATTAGTAACACAATATTATGGCTGGAACATTCTGAACCAGGCAGATCAGTTTTTTTTATAACAATAAATGTGGAAAAAAGAGCAGGTATTGAGTGTTATATTACTGCTTCTAGGTTAGTTTATATGTTGAACCCTGTCAATGTACAGTTCTAAAATATTCTAAATTACAGCCATTTGCAGGAAGTCTCATGCACCAATCCAGGACGGGCATAACAAGCAATTGCAGCAATCCGCAACAAGCTCACCTGGGATTCGCAGCAATCGGGGACGAGCACGCCCGTGATTCGCAGCAATCCGCAACAAGCTCACCTGGGATTCGCAGCAATCGGGGACGAGCTCGCCCGTGATTCGCAGCAATCGGGGACGAGCACGCCCGTGATTCGCAGCAATCGGGGACGAGCACGCCCGTGATTCGCAGCAATCTGCAACAAGCTCACCTGGGATTCGCAGCAATCGGGGACGAGCTCGCCCGTGATTCGCAGCAATCCGCAACAAGCTCACCTGGGATTCGCAGCAATCCGCGACAGGCTTACCCGGGATTCATACCGGTCCATGGAAATTACTATCGTACCCTGATGAGAGTGACTGGCACCAGCCAAAGATCAATATCTCACATTATTACCCACACTAGCAAACTCAGAAGCCCCACCCAGCATCCCCCATCAAATGCTGAGAAAAGCTGCAAGCTGCATGCTGTGCATTCACTCCGCCCCTCTCCCCCTCCCCCTCCCCAACCCCACATCGTCCATCTTCGTATAGCCACCTCATAAACAGCTTCATCCTGTCATCGGCAACACAGCGTTTTGGCAGAAAGACAGATAAAAGAGCGGCTTAAAGGCAAAGTCAGAAAAAACACAAGATGGTACATGGTTTCAACCGGGTTTTCCATAAACTGTCTTCAAGTGTCTCACTGGCTGAGGGATCACCACCACCAACTGAGCCTTCTGTGGCAACCCTACCACTCAACATGGCAGTACTGTCGAGCTTGCTAGTACCCCCGCATTAATGATAGATGACTGACTATTCTTTGCTACCTCCTAGTCTTGCAGATTTACTTTAAGATGTTTCTATATAAGACCAAGAAGAGCTCACCTTATGTCAGAATATGCAGCACTTGTCGTCTTATGACCTTATTATATGACTCTTTACTAGTAGGCTGGGGCACAGATAATAATTCTTCACCCCCTCACAAAATGTCACCTTGGACCCCCACTTTGTAATTTTATGCATTGAAATGTAGGGAGGCTCGTTGGAAATTCAGCTTAAGAACACTTGCGCCTATGTTGACTTCTTGACAGCTGATATCTGATAGCTGATATCAGCTGATATCCTAGTTCGTCACCTTAGACAAAAGCAATAGCCAAAGAAATGTAAATGTAAATATTGTATGTAGAAAACAATGTGTGTGTGTATATATATCTCAGTGCTTCTAGGAACACATGTTTTAACAATGAGTTCAGTTCTAATAGAATTTACTGCTCTGGAAAAAATTGAGATCACTCAATATTTTTTAAAAATATGCATCATAAAATCCTGGTTTAATCCTGGTTCTGAAGGCAGAAGGCTACACAACAGCAGGTTGCTTCCAAATTCAAAGTTTCGAAGACATAAGAACACAAGAACAAGGTGAAGCTGGAGACCCTGGCAATGACCTAAAACCAGCCAGATAGAGGGCAGAAGCTACTTTCTAATGCCAGAGATCCAATAGTGCCTTATGAATTGGAGGATGATATCAAGGTGACCTTCAAAAGCATTGGGAAATATTCGGTGGTGTGAAGTGCACAGCTAGGACAATTCGTAACAGGCTCCTAGAAGTCCCAAATGGCAAGGCAGAAAATTTTGGTGCGGTCTCTTAATTTTTTCCAGAGCTGTGTATTGGGCTAGTTGACCAACTCCGCTATGGTTAACCAGCTAAAATATTGAGTAAAACTGCACCACCTGGTGGTCCAATGAGCGAACTGGAGGGTGCGGCTTCCACACTCACCGGGTTAACCAGGCCACTCGATACTGCCACGTTCTCCACTCCCTCCATTGTTTTCTGAGACACGTCATTGGCTCCCGCGGCCGCTGTGTCTCCCACTATGTTAGCCTGCTCAGTGGCCCTGTTAGCCACTGCGAGGAGACGGCAAGTTTTCATTTTTAACATTTGAATATTATTTACAGTAACATAGAGACAACGTAATGTACGCAATGTAGCAACAACACTGTAATCCAATTCACCTTGATCATGCAATGTCTGCTAACCATAGTGTTTACTTATTTGCCATTGAGTGTTTTTCGTTTATATTGTTAGAAATAAGTCTGTCTTGCTCTTATGTATATCTGTCTTCATACCTACTTTTTTTCTGCTGTCAAGCTGCCAGACGAATTTCATTGTAGACATGCAAGGTCTCATCCTATCTGATCTCGTCTTATCTTGTAAGCTGGTGTAGTTTATTTGCTTAGTAACGTTTTTTTAGCTGCAGTAGATACAGTGGTGTTAAGATAGCTTAATAATGGTTTAGTACAGGTTTGCAGATTTCCCTGCTCAAACATACCTATTAATCTTGGTAATTTGCTAATTAAGATGTGTGTTGAGCAGGGAAGTCTGCAAACTGTATTGGATTCTGGCCCTCTGGGACTGGAGTTGGGCTCCCCAGGTTTAGTACATTGTTTAATACATTGTGCTGGATGCGCTTACTTGTATTTACACTTGATACCACTCCTTCCTTTGTCTTTGATCCTGTAACAGAGTAAAAACAGAAAAAGAATAAGTTAAGTCTAACTTTTTATTGGTGCAGCACCAAGCAGGAGGGCGGAGCTTCAACTTTCCCTAGGAAAGAGGACTTCTTTACTCAGTCAAAGGCCAGAGTCTTAGATGGCACATGGATTAGGACCCATAGCTACAGGCTCAGGGAAGTGACATCATACCATACCGCAAGCGTCAACACTGAAGCAAACACACAAGTCCATCTGCGGTAGCTAGCAAGCCCATAATGATCATCGCACAGCTGTCTGCCGCAGCACCGCAGTTATACTGTCATTTTATATTCCTGTTGCTGGCCTCTTTCACCATCACGCAGTAATGAATAATCACTGGCTAAAAACAAAAACATGATCTATCTGCGGCTCCCCGGAGGAGCAGACTGGGAAATACTGGGCTAGTTTATTGACTCCGGTAGTGGCCTGGAATCAAACTGGTTGTGGCATTACACACTGGAGGACAGGATCCTGACGTCCTGGCGATGGGATGTGCAGAGACCTAGCCGGGCACAATGCATGTGGTGCTGACCCAGCTTTGCTTCGTTCAGCGAGTGTGTGTGCGTGTGTGTGTGTGTGTGTGTGTGTGTGCACGTCTGTGTTTCTCCCTACACCCCCGATATGAGCAGCATTCCCCTGGGGACTGTGGAAGAGGACTCGGAGCAGAGGGCTTAGCGGAGGTTCCCGGCAGAATGGGCCCTGTCACCATGAGGGAGGATGCAGCCCGCCGGCTTTATCTCTGTTTTTACCGAGACCGACCCCACCCCCAATAATTACAATTCAATTAAATTATGCAAGTGGCTGGAATGGGATGGGGAGAATGTGAAAGGGAGAGAGGGGAGCGATAAGAGGGGGTGGGTGGGGGTGGCAGTGCTCTGCACGGTGTCTGCTCATGAAGGTGGACCTCACCCGTCCCAACCAGCGATCTGTGTCTGCATGCGTAAGTGTCATGCGTGACGTTATGCTGTTAACCAGCAAAACCTTTGTCCCCCAGGAAGGGGCTCTCGGCCCCACAGTGAAGCCACTGGCAAAGTGCTTTGCAGTGTCCAGGCCCCGCCCCCTCACAGAGGTGACCCTGACGTCACCTTGGGCAGCAGAGACACCAGTACCGCACCAGTTATTACATTAACGTTAATACTAAATTCATCAACAGGGACGTAGTAATAATTAAGACTGGATAATGTAATTCATCATTACGTTTTATGATGATCTCCCCAGAACGTGCTATGATTTGGAATAATACGTTTAGCTGTAATTCCGACTTCCCAGCATCCTTTGCATTTCTCACGCCGTTTAACCCGTCCTGACGAGCATGGATGTAAAAGGATGGAGGCAGTGGCCCTGGGGACTCGGTCTGGACCACGTGATTCAACTGACAGCTGCTTAACCCCCCCCCAGAAGGGACACAGCTGCTGCACCAGGCTTCGAAGGATAATAACACAGCCTGAGCTATTCAGCAGCCCGTGTGCCCTGGCGGTCACATGGTACATCACATGTGCAGTTTGCCTCCCCCAGCCCCACCCCCACTCATAGGTGATGGGGGAGTGGAGTCGTCTCCTGGGACAGTTTTAAAGATAAAAGAGGTGCATTCTGGGATCATAAAATGTTTCAGTACGGCAGAAGGAAAAAACGTGAATTTCTGGAGGACAGGCTGGAACTGGGCTCATTAGATAACTGAACCTGTATCCTTTCCCATCTATCCCACCTTCTCTCTCAATTTCTCTCTCTCCCCATCTGTTCCAGATTGTCTGCAAAGCCACAGTCGCAGCCGAGGGCTGATAAAATAGCAAAGTCTCACGGGTGTGTCCACCAGGGGGCAGCACCAGTCCTCCGATGAGGGGATCCTGCCGCAGTGACGCACTGGTGTGTGTGCGAGTGTGTGTGTCGTGCTGGGTTTTTGAGCTCGAACTCCGTGTCTCCCTGCGTGGTGCACTGGGGCGGAAAACAGGATGTTAGCAGCATGCGATGTGGGAGCCAGGCCGGGAGCGAGAGACGCGTCCAGCCAGCGACGCTCCTCGAGCCCCCACTGCAGTGCAGCCCGGCCCACCCTGCCCTGGCCCTGCACCACGTCCCTAAACCCTGAAACATTTACAGTGTCCCTGAGCTCGGATCTCAGATCAGTTGTTCCTGCACTGTAAGCTTAGGGTGGGGGCTTCACAGGACGATTGTGGACCTGGTACCGGTCCAAGCACAGGAGCCCAACACACTGCGTCCTAGGTCATGTGACCACACCTCCCAAAAATACCCAGCACCCCACATCTTCTTCCTCCTCCTTTTCCCCCGCCCTACTTCTCGTACTTGCTGCAGATCCACATACCAGACCCCCTAACACGCAAAGGGGGGTTTCTCCCTACACCCAGAGGGGGTGGGGGTGAGGGGGATCTTCTGCATTTTTTCCTGATGGAAAGATTATTGCTGAGGTGACCACATCACGGACCTGTGCTGCTGACTGACACCAGCACCTTTCCTTAAACTCTCAACCCCCCCTGTCCTCCATTGACAGCTCCTTACCTACGTAGAGGACCCCCTCTTTAGTCTTGGCGGCCGCCTCCTCCACTCCCGCCTTGGTCTTCTCTGCAGCTGCCACGACGCCTTCCTTGGCCATGGAGAATCCCTTCATCAGTACATCCATCGTGGACGGAGGAGAGGGGTGCTGGTCCCACGGGAAGCTGGCGGAGCTGTGGAGGCGAAAGGCTCGCAGCGGCGAGGAGTCACTGTCTGAGTCTGAGCGTCACCGCGAGTCTGTGCTGGTGCGTCTGCCTGCACAGGTTTGCTGCTGCTGCAGCTCCGTGCAGGGAGGCGGGGGGGAGAGCGAGAGGGAAAAAAGAGAGCGAGAGAGAGAGAGAGAGAGAGCAGCTGACAGCCTGGTGTACCTCTCCACCATGACGCTGAGGAGTGAGCAAATGGGTAAGCAGGGGAAGGAGAGGGAGAGAGAGGGATGAGGACAGGGGATGCAGAGATGCTGGGAGCATGCTGGCTGCTGCAGAGTATTTAAATCAGACTGCAGCCCCCCCCCACTACACAGACGCACAGAGGGCGCAGAAGCACAGCCCTGCGGCGTGGCGCTGACCGGCTGCGTGTGAAGCGCGCAGGATCCTGGCGGGAGCCTCACTGCCGGGCCTCCGGCTGCCCGGAACAGCAGAGGGCGCCCTTGTCGACTTTTTGAGGCGCCAGAGCAGCTGGGCCCATTTACTGACATCACTCAGGTAAAAAAAAAAAAAAAAGGACCAGCGTCTGGCTCCGGAAGCCGGGGGAATGTGGTCATGCTGGCTTCCCCTGGGAGTTTTACTTGTGAAAGCGGCACAGAGCCGTGAGGGGAAAGCGTGGTAAGAGGACTGTATTTTTATTTTGCAGTACAGTTAAAATGCAGACACCCTGGTTCCTCCTGTGCCACCATCCATGCCGTCCATGCCGGCTACGCATGTGACAATTGAAGAATCTCGAATCCACAGTTTTATTATGAATATAAGGCAAGAGCTCGTCTGTAAATAAAGACAAAGATCTGAGGACCTTTATGTTTGTTGGGCACTGGTGACTTCCACCATTTAGGCGGAACACCCCCCCCCCAGCACGCACACACCCCCCCTCCAGGGTCCTGACACCAGTGAAACGAGCCGGCGCTGTGCAGCCCGCAGCATCTAGTCCCCGGTCACGTTCGCTCTTCCCTCCTGTCACGGTTGCGGAGGGCGTGACCCCACGACCAACTGATGCTTCAGGCTCCCGAAAGGGAGGCTGCTTGTGGTGTCCCTGGTCAAGGGACTCCGAGCACGAGTGGTGTGGGAACGTGCCTGATTTGGGATAAAGGGCCCCGACGAGCAGGACAGTGGGTGTCCCGCTTTGTGTAGGCGGCTTGTAGTATAGCTGAGTCATCGTCCTGCTTCCATAACCAGGTCCAAGTCTCCCGTGTTCCTGACATTCATAAGTCAGCATTTAATCCCCATCTGCTGTGCCCCCTCCCCATGTGGCCCCTGATTGGCCAGAACATGCCTTTGCGGGCGGCTCATCGATGGCCTTCCCCTGGAGGGACCATGAATCAGAGAGCTGGGGAAGTGGGGGGGGGGGGCGTCAGGAACACGCACGCTGCAGAGCCCGGCGACATCCAACCGTGAAAGACACAATCCTCCCTGAAGCTCCGAGCTGAAGTGTGTCAGAAACAGGAGGTTCAGCTGCTACATGGCAACAGTGAAGGATAACAGAGTACCCCATGCAGGAAGTCTAACCCTAACACTCCCTCATCACTGTAAATTCCCTTTCAGGCCATGCTCTGTAATTAAAGCATATAACATTGCATGTGTTACAGACACAGGCAAAACCTTTCAATAACATGTTTGTGTCGCTGAGCTGGCTCACTATCGCCCCCACAGAGGGGAGGTAGAAAGAGCAGCTGAGGAAGCATTTTCACTGCTCAAGGTCACAGGGGGTGTGTCGCCACCTAGGGGATTATTACCACATCACACCTAAATAAAAAGGCACATGAGGAAGCGCCGTGTCTACGTAGAGACTGAAGCTTATGAAAAGCCACGTCTGTTGTCTGTGGGATCCCAGAAATCACTTTGACTTCTGCCCTTACTCGCTCTTTGTTTGTTTATTTAAATTCTTCATCCAAACCCCCAGTAAACCCCGATTGTGTTGATGCACCACACTCATTCAGATTGATTGAAGTGTCATTTTAAATCAGAGGGAGCAGATGGCACCTGAGGGCTCCTTCGCGGTTAACCGGGCACGAGTCCCCGTCCCTGTGTGAGGAATCAACCAATCCAGACATCGGACTACAGGTCGCACTACAGGTCAAATCAGATTGCGAAATTACTATTCTGTGAGAGGAGCTTCCCTCCCCCAACGTCATGCTGAAAGGGTCTGCATCACTAATTAATGGAGTCATGACCAGCTCGGGGAATTTAGGGGGTGGGGGTTAGGTCTTGGGATCAAAGATGGAGCTGCTATGCTTTATAGGCCCAAATAACACGCCCCTACCCCCTCCACCACACCTGCCCCCATCTGTGTCCATTGCTTTTTGTTACAATATTCTGGTCTGCAGTACTGATCTCAAGCCAACAGGTCTGTATTGAAAGAAGGCTCCCATTGGCTGGTGCTCTGCCAGTCACAGCCTTGTCCCACCTCGAGGTTTATTACAGACACAAAGGGGATTGGATGAGTACCTGCATCTGCCCCTCTCCCAAAAGCGAGGAAGTTGCAGGCTGGTAAGCTGGAATGATGATCTGTAGCTGCTGACATGGGTGGGGGGTCTTTACCTTAATGATCTTTGTCCCCCCCGCGGGTCCATTTACCTCCCAGCATGATTGGTGCAACCTTATCTGAAGGTTACTCCTCTTTTCTGCAAACAAACAAACCCACGTCATGTTGGGATCCTATTTCCCAAGGCTCAGCTCTGCAATGAGATATGCTTGTCATGACTTCTTAACTGGCACTGACCCCATAGTCAGGGGCACCGTATGGCTGGAATCTGTGCCATGGCTCAGGAGGTTGCTGGTTCAAATCCCAGGGTTTGGCCGACTTCTCGTATAAGAGGGCAGATGCTTTTGTTTTGATACAGTCACGTTTCAAACTGCAAGGGTCCAGCTGGGGGGCAGTCATGTCTATAGTAATGCAAAGGCAGGCCCCTCGGTGATAGCCCAACAGGACTGCACCTTGTGTATGAAAAACCCAGTGACAGGTACTCATGCCATAGACATTTCCACCTAGGGCTACTGAAATAAGTGAATAGATATTGTTCATTAAAGATGTTCTGGGTGAACATGTATCTACTATTCCTCTGCTCAGGTGCAAACCTCTAGCCACTGAGCCACCTGTCAAACCAAAGCTACCAAAGAAAGGAATAAATCAGGATAGTGCAAGTAAAAGCCACAAGAACATATGTCTCTGCACAGAACCCATTACCCATAATCCCCAGCACCAGATCCATTCTGTCATCCGTAACGGCCGTATCAGTGTCCAGTGTGTAAAATTTGGCTCCGATCAGCCTTCCGGTGATTTGTAGCTAATGTAAGAACAAAAATGTGAATGTGAATGAGCTGCTGCCAGCAGTGTGAATAATGTCACTGAGATAACATTAGCTGGATAGCTGAACATCTGCCCTGTTCACAAAAAGGAGGAGGAAAGGCCAAAATTTGGGCTTGTTGCACTTATCTGTATATATGATGGAAAAGTAACACATTTGGACCATATGCAATTCTTTACAGTACCAGCTGAGGGCGCTGGGGAGTACTTAATCACTAGGGTTTAACTACAATTCCAAAAATGTCAGTGTACGAAAAGACGTGCCTTCGCATGTTTTTCCTGTCGCCGCGTCTCTTCTGATCGGGTGAGATTTTTTCTCTGCTTTATTGTGACGGTAGCGAGATATTTAAGTGTAATTATGGCTCCGCCTGCTGGCCACAGAATGAACCTGCCATCAGCACTCGGAGTCAGCATGGCTAAAATGGGAAAATCTGGAAGGCCATCACATGACCTATGATGTCAGAATGCACGACCCCATTTGTCATACAGTCATACATTAAGCACGTGTAAAGGGCTGCATATAAAATATACTGACACTGAAGAACATAAAAATGGACACATTAAATGCATCACGATACAGCTACTTAAACTCAGCATTAAGGAGACCTAACAGAAAGGATCTTATGTTAACATAGCTCATTTCTGTACTGGTGTACATTTAGTGTGAATTAAAAGTGTCCAGACTACTTAAAGCAAGATACTTAAATGTCTGTAAATATAAAGCAAACTGATATAATGCCTTAATATGTGAGCTCAGCATGTCGTTACACAGTGATACTAGTGTAATATTCTCTTGAGGTGCTCACTAATTCGGGAGTCCTTTTTAGGAAAAAACTGTGACATGCTGCCATGTTTTGCAGACAGTCGGTTCTTTAAGGAGAAGGGCAATGAGTCAAGGCTCTGAAGAAAGGGAGGAGCTTTGCATTAGGGGGCAGAGCCTGTGCATTCTGAATTGGCTTCTTCCTGTGTTCTCATGCAAGCAGCCGACATGGAGAATCCAAATCCACAAACACCAGCAGCAAAACAGAGCGTCTGGGGGTACGGTTCCTTCAGCAGTGAGGAGGACGGTTTGGTCACATCCCATTTACTCGGGTGACGAGGAATGTGGCAAAGGAGCCGAACTCATGACTCATGACATGGCCACCGGCAGGAAGTCCAGGTGTCACAGAAGGTTCCAGAAGCTATAGATGCCGTTACCATGAGGCTGAAACACTGCTTCAACGGCACTCAACCTACCGCCTGGTCCACAACCAGACTCCTGTAACTCCACTTCAAAGGATTCTTACATCAACCTTCTCCACAGCCTACTCAAGCTATGGATATTTTTCATTATTGTCTGCTAGTACAATATGTCTCCACTCTTAAACCTATGTCCTCTGAGGAGGCTGGGGTTAGGGAGTCATGCATTTCACTGCACATTGTACTGAGTATTAGTGTGTGTCAAATACAACTTTGAAACTTTGAATCATCACTGGGATGAGCAGGCCAAAATGTACATGCAATGTGGAAAAACATTAAAAACTAACTCCCAAATGGACTCCATCATAATCTAAGACGGCTTTTCTGCCTCTGAGTGTTGGTGCAAATGGTTACATGTATGTTTGCTGATTGTCCTGTGCATTTCAACTCAAATTTCCTAAATAGCAGAAATTACATTATAGTATGTAGCATTTCATTAGCATATTCTACTTTAGTGTTATTTTGATTTTAAAAATCTTGGGACGTCACTGACATACCATGCCACATTCCTTGTATACACCTATACACTACGCGATATTTCTGATTCCTAATCTGATCTCTAAGCAACAGGGTCTGCAGGGTTGCCAACTAGGATAATTTGGCTGCAGTGAGAATTTCAATTCGAGACAAGTCTGCACACACATTTACATGTATGTAACAATTTCATTACCTTGTAAATAGCCTTCATGGTTTGCAAACTACCCCAAAAATTTTAGGCAATTTTAGGTTTTTAATGGAATAATATATACCTGCCGTATGACTGCATAATTGCAGAAGAGTCTGACAGCGCGCCTGTCATGCCAGATGTATGACGGTCGGCAAAGCCTGGGTTTGAGGCATGTGTATCCTAGCTGCGGGAGGCTCTACCACACATACAACATACTGACAGTGGCCCTGGTTCTTTGCATGACTGACCAGATCCAGCTGTGTGGCACTGTGGGGCTGATTAATTATGGCTGTTTGAGAGTAAAGGTAATCATATTTTAGTATAGAATAAAAATGCAGATCTTTACATCCAACCTCCTCATACGGTTTTCATTACAAATGTCACTGCTTTCACCCCCTTCGATTAAACACTTGTGATTCTGGACAGTTTGCTGGTGAACTAGAGGAACAGAAAAGGAAATCCTCCTTCCCTGTGCTGGTTGCTTTTATGCCGCTCTTTTGCTCATGAACACACACAGGAGCTCCTGCTTTCGGAGGAGATGCATCCAGGCCGGGACAGGTAGGGATGCGATGGCTGTAAACGGTGAACCCGACACGGCCATTTCCCTCAGAGTAGCCAGGGGTCGATGTACGGGATGACAAGGCCATGGTGATGAGCTTTAGGGAAGACCACACCAGAACCAGGCCAGCGACATGACGGTAATGAAACGTCAACAGGACGTAAAACACACACTTGTAAAACTGTCACACACGCTGCAGCAGTCTGCCCACTTAGGGCCGAAACAAACCCCCACCCACGCCTCTATCAACCACTAACCCTGGTCATTGTCATGGCGGGTCCGGGGACAGGAAACACAAAGCCAGCGTGCAAGAAATGACACAAAATTCCTCTCTGGATCTGATGAAATTTAATCCCGCTAAGAGAACATGTGAATAAGATAAAAATCAATATCACCCCCAACCCCAGGCAACCACCAGCAAGCCTACCCAGAGCCTCCGGCAAGGCAAACATTCCTGGAATCAAAACGCAATTCCTCGGAATTGATTCAAATAAATGGCAAGCAAATGCATATCTGCCAAGGCGGGGAGGTATCAGATTAACCAGGAAGTACCAGGGGTAACTGGTGTGGCCATCTGGTAGTATGTTCATATCTTAGCAGGGGCAGCTGATGTCAAACTTCTACAAGCAAACTGGCACCACTTTTCCACACCATTGGAAGTCAGAGGTTGTCTTCCTGCTGAGGAACCAAGAACACAGCACAAGTTGTGTACTAAAATAAGATTATTTAATTGATAAATCAATACATTGGACATAATCTGAGTACAGAACAGCTTTCCATGGTAAACATAAGGCACCTATTAAAAAAAAAATTAGATTCTGTACAAAATACAAGTTATATTTAGAAGTTACTCTACGTAGGGTTTTCTGCACATAAGATACACAAAAACGAGTACTGCTTTGTCGTACCCAAATTCATAAAGTCAAAGTATTGACCCTGTGCTACGCTACATGACTTTACACACAATAACCTTAGTGCTGTGTGGTTTCCAGCAATGTGATGTGGCTTTAGGACAAAGTCTCATTTCTCTCCCTGTGAGGTATCGAAGCCAGCTGAGCACAAATTTTACACTTTTGCGTAGAAGACAAACCCATTAGGACTGCCGGCCAGAACCATGTGCCCCCAAAAGGTTCCGGACAGGGAAAGACAACAACACTAGCGACGCGACGTGTCCACATTTCATGGTTTCATGCGGCAGTGTAAATGAAATCATTTGGCATAATGTCGGACTGCATGAGAGGGAGGTGTCAGAGGTCTGAGTGGTTCAGCTTAGTACTAGCTATCATTATATCCAGAGAGGCCATCAACAAAGCATTAACCAGCATCCTGCCCACTGGGGTGCGTACCTCCACAGTAATGTCCTCTTTTCAGGTACTATATCCATGACAGAGGGGGAGACAGCCTGTCAATGAAGGCAATGCGGTTCTGGGCAGGTTCACATACAACCACCGCCCAAGGATTAGTGCTGGCGTTTTCAGCGCCTTATCGTGATGGGGTCGGGGGTGGCACTTCTAATGGAGGTAAAAAAATCAAAGAACGCAACAGAACACCTCCCCCACAAATACCCCTGAAATATACCTCAAGTGAACCGGTTCAAACCTACAGTATTTACAGAGCTTATCTAGACAGAATGCCAAATAAATAAGTAGTTATACGAGTACGTGTGTACTATATTGCACGCTTGCAGGGTTAATTTTCATGCTGGTATCTGTTGCTGTATATCCAAACTTTCTGTTTTTTCTAAATGTATACAGACATGCAGATTCTCAGACGTTTAAAAATAATTACAGGGCTGCAACTGGTGGTACTGAATCAGAGATCAGGCATTTTTCTCAGGCGTAGATGATCCATCTTCCTGTGGTACGGCCAAATCCCGCTGACTAGAAAGTAATCATTTTGCAGAGGTTGCTGGAAATAATGTTTTAAAAGCAGTTATGTGACAACAACAGAAGTGTCTCCACATGTCAGCAATACAGATGGCAGGGGAAAGACTGACTAACAATTTCTTCAAAACTATCCCATTAAATCTTTCTGTACATTCTAAAAATAAAGATAAAAGGAACACATATACAGATTATAAACAACTGCTGTGACTATAGTTAAACTCTCCCTCCCCAAGGACTTTTTGAGGCCATTTATGCGTACGACTGACAAGGAATTAAAAAAAAAATTAACTTATGAAAGATTAATTTTTAAATACTCTGAAGTCAAATATTTTCCCCAAAACAACAATTTTCTTGACTTTAATATGGGACAAAACATGGTTTAAAATTTAATTATCCGGGAGTGGGTGTAAGAGTCACAGAGGCTCACCCACTGATCTCCAAACCAATGGAGTGTCGCACGGTTAACGGCCATGAGGCGTGTGGCCCGTCTGTCCCTCAAAACCACAAGGCTGCCTCCCTGCTGATGAGACGTGACCCACGGCTTTCACAGAAAGCAGCAGCGATGGCGCTCGCGAGCAGCAGGGGAGGACTAAACGCTCGAGGGACTCCACTGCCCTGGGCAGCAGCGTCCTGCTGGGTCCTTTCCCAAGAGGCACAAAGTTTGGCACCACTGCCTGCACTGTCCAGCAGGGGGCACCTGCGGGCCGTGTCATCGCCTTCCCCAGCAAAGGGGAGGGACTTACTGGGCACAGATGCCTCTCCCCTGCCTGCGCGACTCACGGCCAATCCCCCCTCCCTCTGCCGCCATGTGAAGCTGTAGTTTGTAATTGTAACATGAGGAGGGAAGGGAAAAAAAGGGACAGTTTTTCCAGGCTGCAGCCTGGGAGAGAGAGCTCAGATCTTGATGTCTTGAGACTCCACCATCTTGGCTAGAGTCTTCTTGATCCGCAGCACGGTGAGGCGCGAGGCGGGGTTTGGAGCCCAGCATTCCGACATCAGCTTCAGCATGGCCCTCAGACACTGCCGGGAGGGGTGGGAGGAGATTTATTAGGTCAATAAAACCCATGAAAATCTAACAATCGTGCTTCTCTAAACCCCAAAAAAGATATGGCCAGTGAGGGAATGAGAGACTCCTGAGGGCACACGGGACATTGTATTCATTTCAGCATTTAAAGTGAAAATTCTTTGGCCAAAATGTACTTGTGTAAATGCTGAAAATAAGACAAACACCCCTCAAAGCCGCCAGGACCCACTTCTAAGAGCAATTTGATAGCTGCACATGGATTTTTGTTTTTCTATTTGTTTGATTAATTTAATCAGGCTATTGAATCTCATTCTTAGAGAATGACAGCTTTCCACTGCCCTAGAAGATACCTTTAATTCACACCATTAAATCACGTTTATGGTAGAGGTTCCACCTCGGCTACTACTGTCCAGCTCCTGTCCATCATGCTGGAAACCTGCAAACCTACTTCAGACCCTCCTCCCAGAGACCCTTCATGGATGAGTCAGCTTCAGATTGGCCCCGTAAAACCGGACCCCCCGACAGCCTCCCAGCAGCCCGGTCCTGCCCATTTACCTCATCGCTGTTCCAGCGGTTTGAAACCGCAGGTCGCAGACCCTTGACACACACCACCTCCCGCATGTCCTCGTAGGACGGGTCTGAGGACACCATGCCGGCATAGGGTAGCTGGTACTCCTCCACAATGCCTGGGGGGGGTTAATCAGAAGGACCGATTAATCCAGAACCGCAGAAGTCAAACGTCCATTTGTTAAATGATTCCGGATAATAATGATTGCCGATAACTAAATAACAAGCAGACGAAGACAAGGAGTACATCAGGGTAATGTACGGAAGAACTGAATGAACGGATGAAAGTGATAAGAGGAGAGGATAGACATGACAAGAAGGCAGTACTGAAGGAGATGAGATTGCCATGGCGGGAAGTGTATGGGAAGGACAGGATATGCTGGACGGTCATGCTGAACGTAGCCAAGAGGCACATGGCAAGGCTGCAGTGAGGAGGAATATACCGAATAACGCAAGGCAAACGATACGAAATAACCCCTTCCTATCACGAGGATGAAATGAATGTCAGGCAAGACGGAAAGGAAACAGTGGAGCGGTGCTGACCTCCCGTGACGCATCGGCGCGCCATCTCCCAGACGACGAGGCCGTAGCTGTAG
>JAODKN010000042.1:2037455-2079670 GCA_026774425.1 Petrocephalus zakoni | reverse complement strand
TAGCCATATGATAGTAGCGTCAAAATCAGCTCTACAACACCATTTAAATTGAACAGTAACAGTTATGTGTGACTATCGTGGGCTCCATGCTCACCTATTTCAACACACTCAAATAATTATTTCTGTTCTGTCATATTCTTTGTTAACCCTGGGTGTAGGGCACTGATAAAAGCATTATGTTTGTTTGTAGGTGTAGCCAGCAAGGCTGAAACCCAGCAAGGAAAGCTCTTACCTTCTGGTGGGGTATGACTGGCATGGGGGAATCCATTCTCGGGGTGGCAGTAGGAACTGGAGCAGGGCGTCTTGATCTGCAATATGACAGACAACACGTCCATCATAGTCCTCAAGTGCATGGCCCATTGGGATTATTTCATACCTGCTAACCAGGTCAGGAAGGTTCAAGGAGACAAATGGCTAACTAGCAAATTTTACCACAAATAGTAGCCTTTCAGTGCCAAATGAGTTCAGTAGTAGTTATTTGAAGAAACCGGCTGTGTTAGGAAAAAAAAAAATCTAAACAATCTTATTTCATTCGACTAGTCCAGACACGGAAGCTCATGAAATGTCTGGATGAGTTTTTCTGGTGAATTTGGTTTCAGCTGTTGTTTACGTTATGGTGTCTGAGAGACTAACCAGAGATGTAAGTACACCAGTGTCAGCAAAGCAAAATAATATTCCCTTTCTTGATATATTCTTGGTGGGTAAGAAAAGAAAAATGATGAAATTGGAAATTCAGTGTTGAAATTATTGATAAGATATAATCACATCCGATATATGTTAAATGGAAATTTTAACAAAAAAGCAAGTGAAAATTACACTGGACACCGATATCAAGGATGGAAAGCTGACAAGAGATAAGCAGACGTGCGTCAGTTTCGCCTGGTTTTTAATTAGGTCTTCATTTAGTGTAATCATGGTAGTAACTGTGATGGTTAGACATGGACATGTAAAGAAAAGGCTTAAAAGAAGACTTAAAAGCAAAGTCCTTAGGAAGCCTTTGTTGGGACATCAGTTCATAAGGATTTAAACAGATGAAAAGGTGTTAATGAAACTTTGCAGTAGGCAGTTTTTTTAATATCCAAAGCTTATTACACATCTTACACTTCAGCAATTTTTGGATATTTCTTCTAATTAATTGAGGTACTCAGTTTTGAAAAGGTGCAGCAGCCAGACAGTTGTAGTGTGTCTCTGTGACATGCCAAGTAATTGATTAGAACAGCCATAAATGGGAAATTAAACTTCAGCGCTGTTTGGAGTGGTTTCAGGGCATAGCACTGTTGAAGTGAAGGTCTGCCAGTAGAGAAAACTTCAAAGGCAGTGAGAGTCAGAAAACCACAGAGAAAACAAGAGAATCATGGGATAACCGCTTTCTCTTGACCCAGAAGGGAAGCGTGTACATGTACTTCCCATAATCCCCTCCGGTATGAACACAAGCAGGGAAGACAGTCCATTTATGGTTTGCTTCTTCCTGTTCTTTTAGGGAATGTTTAACAATCTTTCCTGATGCCTAAAATGGCTGCCGCGAGGGAGAAGTCAAGCATGATTTGTAGCTGCCGCTGGATTATGGGAGTCATTGGACACGAGAAGGATCCCTTGAGACAGATTATAAGACAAACAGTTTGGATCCAGTCCCCATGTATCCCCAGCTATTAAAATGTCAATAACATTTAAACTATAAACAGCAAAGGCCCTTAAATTACAGCATCATACCAAAGAGCAATAGGCTGGTGTGTGGGCTGCTGTTCCCATGAATGGTGTGTTCTGTTTCTCTGAGGACAGCACATCCTGTAGGAAGCTGAGGACAGGGTTCTAGCCTTCTGTGGAGAAGCCACTCTGAAGTATATGAGAAACACCCCATTGTTTTGCTATGGGTCCCCCAACACCAGAACAAAATTGTCAGCTACACCAGCTGTAGGTGATTCATTTTTCCAAATTGACTGACATCGCCACCAGTGCCTGTTTCTGGGAAAACTTTAACAAAAATCTTTATTTTTCTTAACTGTAAATAATGTAAATGTCAAACAGAATCAGTGCTGGGCTGATGAATAATAGTGAATGTCAAGCTGAATTAGAACTGGCGTTTGCTGGCCAAAACAAATGGCTAAAAAAATGTCAGGAAGAACAACACTGGTTATTCTTAATCATCTTAAGGGAGTGATTGATTGAAGTGACATAATTTTGAAATGATCAATAACCCTGAACCCATCTATAGTGTAATGTTCATCAGTCCTTCTGTTCAGCCTGGAACCTTAAATTCTGCATGGCTGTAATGTGAAAAAAGATATTTTCACATTTCTGAGAGGAAATGGATTTTGAGTAGAGAGCATAGATGTTTTTTCAGTCAGTGTCTCTGCTGTGATAGAGGAGGGTTATGAAGAGGATGAATGACCAGGGAGGTGGGCTCCTGCAGGGTCAGGCCGAGGACTGCACTTGATCTTTCCACTGAGAAGAAAATCCCTACTATGGACAACTTGTCAGCTGGTTAATTCACTCTCCCACCCCTGACATTTATATTTGCAAATTAGAATTCTGTCAACCCTGGTTAAGTAAGATGAGTTTTTCTTGCGGAGCTAATACCATTTCCCAGAGGAGGTATATGATGAAAGACTTGATGTTTAATCACTTTCTATTTGTTATGGAGATGTTCAAGGTACCACCAACCATTAGTGATTGCACACCATACACATGTATCATAATGACATGTCCTTAGATTTCTTCATCTCTGTTTCTCTATCTCAAATGGAGCTGATGACTATGCGTTATCGAGCTTCATTTATATGGCTTCATTCATTCACCCCAACTCTTTCATGGTTTACACAGATGGATTCCTCTGTGGTATAATAACAGTACCTATTCCATTTCAAACTTGTGGTCTCAAGGTCACATCCTTGTAGTCATCTGTTTTCTCAAAGTGTATCTGGACATGATCTAACTCACCACTACAATCAGAGACATGTATAAAATTGCAGCTACAGTGCAAACACGAAATGCATCACCATGGGATATGATGATGTGCATGAAGTGTGTACTCCACTGGATCTGGATCTGACGTACATACTTTCATCTTGCACCATCAGTGTTAGGGAACAAATTAATTATAATTAGATCTTAGATTGCATATTTTGGGGTAGGTTAGTAGTTTACTATAAACAATTGTATGTTAATGTGACATGAAACAGTAATATAAAGAAATGATGGACTATCAAACATTAATGCATGCTCGGGGTGAGCATGTGTGGATGTGGGTACCTCTGCATGGTGAGCGCCAGGTTCTTGGTGGCAGACTTGATCTTGTTCTGCGCCTCCAGGTGGGTCAGGCCCTCGGTGCTGAAGCCATCGATTGCCATGATGATGTCTCCCTGGGTCAGGTTACCCTGGGCTGCCTTGCTTCCTGGTGTAATCTGTGGACAAAGGATGAGCACAGAACCATGATATGACTGCTTCATGACCACCACACACCTATCATGCAGAGGCATTGCTCCACGTGGCCCTTTCTGCTCAACATCCCGAAATCCACTCACTCAGTCCAATTCTTGTTCCCCACCCTCAGACAAAACTTATTCTGTCCGGCGTGTTTGCCATCAACCTAAGGTGAATGTGTTGAAATCTTCCAGAAATCACAGCGTGGAGCAGGCTTGTGTGACTCTAGCAGTCTGCCTGTGTTGCTCTGACCTTCAGCCACAATATGCTTTTGAACGATGCTCCTGACCTGAAACTGAGGTCTTCCATGATGTCCTTGCTCTGTCACGTCAAATAGCCAATTGGCCTGGATCTCACCCTCCAAGCCTCAAACTGCAGTCATGTGCTCCCTTGAACTGCTTGTAAAACTGGTACACTATTTGCACAAAGCAGCCTAAGGAGATAATTGCTGCTGCTGCTAATTGATCCTGCTGCTACTAATTCATATGGCTGTGTCTTTGCGGTTACTGATCAAATGCATGGAAAAATGATATTCCACTGTACTGCTGGTCCATTCAGAGCTTCAGCTCCTTGGAAGTCATCTGACAATCCTCCTATAAACCGGTATTCCTTTGTGCCATTTTCAGAGAATATAGTAACCGTTATAAAAAAGGTTATTGGCTAGTAACTAAAATACTGTCCTGCAGATATCTGAGTTAGTGGAGACTTGTTGGGATGTTATAAATAAAAGTCAATGTCGCTATGCCCCTGCAATTGGCGTTTGACCCATGGGCGACCTCAGGCCCTCCTCAAATTCGCTAGCCCACCTGTTGCAATTAGTCAAAGTTTTGGCCTCTCAGGAAATCCTTTATATCTCCAAACTAATTGCCCTGTTTTCTCCAAATTTGTTGTACCACCAATTTCAGTCTTTGCATATCATGTCTTGCTCTTTTGAGATACACATGGATAAGAACAAAGGGTCAGTCATCTGGTTGGTGTCCTGTGTTAAGTGGTTTACTGAACGGTCCAGTGGTGATGCGTCTACAATTCGCAAGCACAGGATTCCAGCAATCTTCCCATTGCATTTATTATATTCGGTGGGTGGAAACTGGAGGACCTAGAGGAAACCCACACAATAAAAGCTGAACATGAAAACTCCCCACACACGGAGGTGGGATTTGAACCCACAACCATGGAGGTGTGAGACCACATTCTTTAAATAATGTTTGTGTACTTGTGCCTTAGGGTGGGGTGCCAGCCAGGGACAGAGCTCATTGTTTAAACGCAGACACAATCTTTTTATGTTAGACAGGCAATTAGCCTGGAGGAAAACTGTGGCTTTTTGATTCATATATAACACAGAACCCTTTAAGTAAAACAAAAAGGAAAAACTGCACTATTCATGGAGCGTGGGCTATGTTTGGGGGGGTCTCTTTTGATTGCTTCGGAAGGTTGCTGGCTAGGTTGGGTTTTTGTCAAATCAAAAGTCAAATCTGGCCTCCTTGGACCCAAAGTATGGTTTAATCTAGCAAACCAGGCCCCCCACATTTAGCACACATACTGTACAGCTTCATCCTCAGTTTATGCATAGATATTCTCCCTCCCAGATGATAGACTTTACACCCCACCAGTGGCGTTTCCTTCCAATAACTGAGCCCTTCTCGGATTGAATCAGGATGAAAATTTATTCAGAGCACATTGGTTATAATTCTGATGATTTATGCAGTACACCGAACTGCATTATCATTTAAAAAAATATGTTTTGTGCATACTTACTTAATTTTCATACACTTCATTTATGCACCTGTATTTATTTGGAGATGAAGTTTGAAGGCACAAGCTCTTTGCAAAATCTGGACTTTTGGGAGAATTCTGTGACTTAAACATTGCAATCTGTTCCACAGTCTTTGTTTTCAAAGGCAGGCATGTATTATGGACTTAATATCCTTAAGGTTTCTTCCTTTCCAGTATATTTTTAATGGTATATCCACTGTGACATGATGCCCCAGGAATAGGTGTAGGTAGTCAGTAGCTGTGGTTACCTCTCGAAAGTGACCCGTGACGAATGCTCATAGATTGTGCCTGGTAGCCATTAATAGGCCCAAACAATGGACTGGGCTGTTTAAGCTTGAGATCATCGAGCAAAATAAAAAGTTTGCAGGTTGCTTATGCTCTCTCTGTCCTGAACTGCAACTGAAATGACTCTCAAACAACCAGAGCGCTCATTGAACTTCTAAGCAAGCCTGTTTAAACTGGGGGCACCTAGAGGATAGGAGGTCCAATCTAACCCAAAGTCCTTCTGCTTCAGACTTTCCTAGATTTCCTGTTATCTTTGCTAATGCACTTTGGAAGCTGTATCCAGTATAGACTCTGGACCCAGGCTCTGTCCCTCCTGGGAGGGTCAATGTATAGTTTGTTGAAATTGGCTACTGTGCCTATCATTGGAAAGTCACTGGTTCAAATCCAGGAGTCTGCAGAGTGGTGAGCCAGGCCTTTGAGCCCTCACAACTCCAGCAACTGACTGCCCTGGTTTTCTCAACTGTATGTTACTTTGGGCAAAACATCCGTTACATAAACAAAATGTAGACTGAGCATATAACAACAGAGCTGGTCCCTGGACACCTCCTAAGCAGATTTTGGGATGCTTATCCATCTATGAGAGAGCATTCAAGTATCTTTCAATCATTATCAAGTTTTTCTCCTATGTGAGGGTTTTTTTTCTTTGAAATTGGTGCACAGTGGAGAATGGTGGTTGTAGTGGATTTGTAGTAACAAATGCCTATGGGGTTTACGGAGCAGTGCTGGAACTAAAGCCGCTTGCATATTGAGAAAGTAGGACTGTAAAAAATTTCATATTTATGCGGTCTATGAAGTATGGCCCAGTAGGCGCTGGAATGGGATCAGAGGTGATCTTGCAAACATGGAGGGGGGTGTCATAATAAATAAGCATCTTCAGGGTAGAATTGCTAAAATGCCAGCATTCATTACATTTACTGTCATACAGATATTTCAGTGGCTTGAACTGCCAAAAATACAACCTCTAGTTTGTCCATTTGTTTCATTTTTAAGGACTTGCCAGGATCACAGTCTTTAGTTTGTTTCGTTTTTTCCCACATAAAAAATAAATAAACACCTAAGCTGGAACAGTGAAAATATATTACTGCCCCTAGATATATTTCCTGTAAGCTTATGCCCAAAATAATGGATGAACACTGAGCTGGCTTCTACTTTCTGTCACACTGAGTGGGGCTTTGCCTCCGGGCTGGAGTAGATGGGCTGGAGGATCTTTTTATGGATGTCCAGGAGGTCCATCAATGTACTCCTGGGTGAGTGTCAGCTAAAATTGGTAAGCAGAGGTTGGGAAGCCTCCTGACCAGTCAATGACTCACTGAGTCATACAGAATCTGTCTGAGGTTCACCAACGATAGCATAATCCACCCCCGGGTCAGGATGAGAGTTTGGATAGTCATCAGGCCATGGGTTGGTACCCTTGCAAATAGTCTTGTTGTGAAGTGGAGATGGGTGTTGAAAAATATAAAACGCTAAACTTGGATTGAGGTCACAAGCAGTGGGTGAAGCATTAAAGTAGCATTGAATAAAAGTGCACTGAATGGAAAAAAATATGTTCATGGGGTAAGGAATGACCAATGGAGGTGGATCATCTAGAAGCCTTCTGAGATAGGCCTATGTTGGTGGGGGTAGAACCCATCCCAAGCAGTGCAAGGCCAGGGTATGTTTGGGGAGAAACCCAAACACAGGAATAACATGTAAATCTCACACAGACAGAGCCGAGGTAGGACTTTAACCCCCAACCCTAAACAGGGAAGGTGGCAATCCCACCTCCACCGTGCCACCCCAGTGACATATATGTCCTTATGTAACATCAGATTATTCCATAAATGCAGAGACTGGGAATCTGAGCTGTAACTGTCCTGAGAAAACACATGGAATGGGTACCGCTATCATTCGGTAGTGTGAACCAGCCACCCCAGCAACATGTGAAACACACTGAATGCAAGAAACAAGAAGCACAGGGTTTAAATACATAGAAGAAGCAAATCACATGGGATCATGGTTCCCAGTTACTGGCTCATGAATCTTTTAAAAGAGCACACTGTCCTCATGTTGTTGAACACTAAGCATGATGACCTGTTATACTGAGATCTGCCACTTGGTGGCCTTCCTTCAGTGCCCATTGAGCTACTGGATTGTTTATGGTGTTACCATCATCACAACCATCGCTAGCATAGTGATTAATGATTCACCCCTGGATAACCACTTTAGAGCAGAACAGATGGTTGGACTGGATGCCCTCTTGGACCCACTGCCGCCAAATCTTTTGAGATTAACCTCCAGTTAGCACTGCAGCTGGTGTTCTTTCAAGATAAAACTCGCTAACACTAAATGTTAAACAGGCAGATTATACTGGCCATGGTGTAATTGCCCAATTAAACCGATGGTTTAAGACTGCTCCCTCCTTTGGGCAATTTCACATTCAGCCCAAGATCCCCATCTTAAGCCTTCAGTTCTGTGTCATCAAAACTTTCATCTGCAGAAGGCAAACATTAATGCCTGTGGTCCTCAGCTTTGTCGGTGGTAGGTAACCTTCTGTTGTCAAATGTGGACACCCCCAGGATTCTCATAGATGGCTCCGTCTAACAGACATTCTGCTTTGCAGATACATGGACATTAACAGGGGCAGGAAACCTGATAATGGCTTCTGCCATCTTCAGAGCCAGATATTGCTCTGTTACACTTTGGATGCATGAAGGCTGACAGAGTTTAGCTGTCAGCTGATCTTGTGGCGACTGGAACACAAAAATGTCAGCTGTTAGCAAACCACTGTGAAATGCTATCTAGGTACAGTTGCCATTTGAGTGATTTTTTGGGTAAATAAGCTTATGTGATGATTATAATTATAATTACACATAGAAAAGAATGTATTTAAAGGGGAAATTCATATACAGCATAATATTGAAAAAGTTGGTTTTGATTGTGTGGAACTTTGACACCCAACTACAGCTACTGATTGGCTCAAAATGCCCCTTTCCCATGGTTGCACTGTCCTTTAGCAGCCGGCTAAAAACAGCTCACTCTCTCGGCACCTGGCGACTGCTAACATACAACAGGGCTTGGGAACACCAAGCTCAAATGCCAAGGCCTGCAGGAGTGGGGCTAATATTAGCCATATGTTAGCAGTCCATTCATTAAAAACCCTTTTATTAGAAGCAAGAGCAAGTGTAACATTAGCAACGTATACTAGCAGCTAATCCACTGGACCTGGGTTATCTTCTTGGAAAGAATATGACTCAATATAGTGATGTGGACTGGATCGTACAAACCAGTTTTATAGCTAAAAGACCAGTGCTAATGTTAGCCATATTGGCTGGTAAGTGATTCAAAAGAGTAACTCAAAAGCAACTCACTGTTTGTAAAGGGAGGCTTGGACAGGGGTAATTACATTATAATATATCATCTTAATCATAATGAACCATGAAGCAGGTGGTGGATATAACCAGTTTAATTTTGGGGGAAAATAAAAATAAGCACTATGCGTCCTTCACATTCCTAAAGCTAATATTGCAAGGCTCATTGGCCATCTTTATGATTTGGATGTGCAACTGACCCACGCTCTGAAAGCGATGCTGGGGTCCTGGGGCAATGTGATAGCACACATACCCTCTTTCGCTTATGTCAGCTCATATGGAATCAGAGCCAGAGCTGCAATACCACCACTGACCACTGGGGCTCACTCGATAGTTGGCAGAGCAATAAGGAGAAGTTTTGCTAAAGCGAATAACAGTTCCCTGTCTTGAGTATAGGGCTCAGTTGGGAGTGGAGGAATAACATCAGCATGGGAATAACTGTGTTAGGTGTTAGGAGACACCGCTAATGTGCCTTTGATGTCTTTAACAGACAGATATTCGGCTATATAAATGTCACTCCGGGTTACTTGTCCTGCCAGGCTGATGAGTAGTAATACTATGTTCTAACATATGATCAGGAGATTGTTTGTCCTTTTCTGGTTGGGCCATGGGGTAAATGTATCGGTCCCACCCCCAGCAGACGTCAAAACTGCCCCAACACTGAGGCACTGAGACCCTGTGGCCGGCCAAAGAAATATCACTGTTGGTGGGACACCACCTCTTTGGGATACCGTGATGACGTCATACAGCGAGCATCCACATGACTAGCCGGGATCGTGTTTCGTCTCACTATAAACATCATAACACAACCCCAAGTTATTTTCAGTTGGCTCCATTTTCATCTTTATACCGGCACATCGTGAGGTAATCCGTAATGAGGTAAACATTAAGTGGATTGTCTGTAAAGGTCCTACCACAGCAAAGCAGAAATACATATGATATTCATGCTATTATGCATATTCAGATTTACGGTTTACTGCATTTCTGCGCCTGCTTAAATAGTCACAACCATTTGTCCCTATTGTTTTAAAAAATAAATAAATAAACCCAAACCACGTCTGGACTGCATCCGGGTTAGCAAGGAGTGAATCCTGTTGGGGGGCACACACACATTTCCTGTATATTAACATGCAATCCGTACCATATCGTTGTTGTCAGAAACAATACAACATGAATGATTATATTTCTTGAGCCGCTACTAATTTTTGTTTTTCATTTCTAATTCAAATTTTAATTAACTGTATTGTCTGTTTTTTTCGTGTGGCTGCAGTAATTCAACATAATATTTAAATATGATTGAGTGAGGTTTAAATGGCTTAGTTAGTTACAGTTAATTGGTATTGTGTATGTGCTTTCCTGAGTCCAGCAGGGGGGCCTGTTCAAGCTAAGAAAAACACCATAAAATACTTAATATGAGTTGTATGCTTCTAATCCTCCATGTAATACATCTTCAGATCAGTTGAAGGGAATTTTATTGTAATCATCTATTTGAAAACTGGATATTATGTTGTTATTTCAGTCCTCTGAATCTCGCAGGTGGTGATGCCCTAAGTGACCCCACATACATTGATTGTTGGTCCTACCACTGTGTTTGCTGCTGCTAGAGCCCATTTGCAGGAAAATTAAAAATGGACTGAACACATAAGGCACTTCTTTTTGGCAGTGACCAGCGTCACTCAGCTCCCTCCTGCCCAGCCTATGTCATTACATGTTTATCCAATTTATCCCTTTAAATTTCGGTAACTGACCTTTAAATTGTAACTCTAATGCACAAATCACAGGATCCCCTGAAGCCAATAACCGCACCCATATATGAGGTCTCTGAGTTTTTAACATGTTGAATGGACGAGCCCCGTAATTAAATGTCACTCAGAGTGTTACCATCATCTTACATAATCGTGCTCTTTTCGGCCTATCTCGATCAAGTTCCCTCTTTTGGACTGTACCACAATACCTCAGTGCTGGGTGCCACTTTATTTAGTTTCACTTTGGGAATTATACAGAAATTTGGCTTCAATAAGAAACTTTTTAGTTGTTTTAGTCCTAGCTATCGTTCAGTCAGAAGTGTTGCATAGGTGGTACATTTTATGAAATTATTTGATTTATGAAATCTGATCATCCCCCAAGAAATGAGTCTTTCCAGGCATTGCAACCAATGATCAATAATATAACAATCTGGTCTGACTTGATTGCTGCAACATCACTGATCTGTAATTTGAATATTTTCAAATTTGCTTTCAAGTTTAAAAAGGGCCACTGTGAAAAATATGTGAAACCTGTTTTGTTGCTACTGACTTGAATATTTTGAATCTGTTTGTTTTGGTATTTCTGCATCTTTTGTTGAGAACTATGTAAAACATGATTCAATTAAATGAATTGGAAAAACGTTTTTAATATAAACATTAGCAGCGACTCGCATATACCCAGCCAGCTCTCGCTTGAGGCTAATTTCAGCTATTTTTTTGTGGAAAGGGTCCAGGTTCCAGCAAAACTGCAGTCACCACAACTCAAGGTTTTTGTATCTTTAAAATCACTGGAGCGGGTCAAACGGCTGTGTTTAGCATAGATTTTCTGCAGCAGCAACTCCACGACCTACCAAGGGGGCTAGTGTTGGGCACTTACCCTGGAGACGGTGAGAGGCATGTTGAAGTCCTTGCCCCCCTGCAAGCGGAAGCCCCACGGCGCCGGGCCGGCGAGGGTCACGTTGTAATTGCTCATGTTCTTTCAAAAAAAAAAAAAAACTTGACTCTTCGTAGGTTCGGCTCCCTGATCCAGTTTTCGTTCCGACCCTGAAGAGGGGCGGAAGAGCGATAGGGGGAACAGAGGAGTGACGGGAACATGGGATGGGACACCACGGGACACAAGACGACACAGCAAGAGGCACAAGGTGAGACGCTAAACGCAAGCAACCTCGGAAATGCAGTTTAGCTGAGGTTATAGACCAAAAATAAAATAAACCAATGCCCACAATGCTTATGACCCCGTCCCCAAATACTCTGCATAATCACACAAAATAAGACAGGTAAGACAGAAATGCATTAAAAGCCAAAAGAAGAGAGATCTTGCCTGATCGCTGGGCTGAAGGGACAGTCTAAGAATAGCACTCCTGTTCAGAAAGCGATAGCACTGGAGACCTGGGGCTCCTTATATGGCCTGAAAGGGGACACCCAGTATGCCAGGCTTCCATGATTCACATAGCTAATATAGCCTCTTCTTAGGCTAACAGATTTTTCTATTCTAACTCCCCGAGGCACCAGCGATCCCCTCGTCGCACAGAGCCCAGGCAGGTCTGTGAAAACGACCAGGGGGCTTCAGCCAGGTGGTCCCCCCAGGGCCAGTTGAAGCTCATTTGGTGGTCAAGGTGAATTCCAACAAAGTGAAATTGGCTGGCTAAGTCGGCGCCCCATTGGGAGCTGGGCATTACATCACATAGCTGTTCTGTGCCTGCAGCACTAAGAGTGCAGGTACTCCTAGGGGTGCAAGCAAGTCGGTACCCCTCGGGATTTCAGAGCCCCCTAATGGTGCCTTTTAATAACTACTCTTCCTAGGGGTGCCAGTGGACGCAGCTGGGAATGGGAAGGTATGGGAAAACTGATTCACTCAAGGCGGAAAGCCCTGCCATTCCCTACCCCCCCTCCAGAGGGGTGGACATCAGCGGCAGCACCAGCACATCATCTGAGGATCACATTACACTGTTGTTAATTACATAATAATCCCCGGCGATCAGATTCCGCCACATGCATATATATAGTGATCACATTACTTTATCTAATGTTACGTTACATTTGTTTGAATAACGTAACAATCACCTATGATCACACAGGAATGAACAGAGTGGGCTTGGCTAGTCAGAAGTGAACAGATGCCACAAAATACATCGAGTGCAAGACTGTGATACTGTTTTTAATTGTATAAAATGTCAAAATAATAGCCCACCCCTAACAGAGGGATGTACCTCCTGGCTCTTTCAGCCCCAAAGAGTCTCATAAAAGTGCTGTTCTGACTACACCATTTGGGTCAGGATATTCTTTACCTTATACACACGGTTATGGAAAAAGAAGTGTAACTGAGTAACAGAACTGAGTAGGCTATACTGAGCAGAACAAAACAAAAATATATATTAAAAACTGTGTGGATTCAAACTTTTTACCCCTCCCTCCAAAGACAGGCAAGGCCCGTAGCTTCGGATACACAAAGCTACTCTTTCTCTGTTTCAGATCTTGGCTTGGCAGGACAGCGAGTATCCATGAAAAAATGAAACAGAACTATACGATCATGTAATCATATGATCAGCCCTCCGTAATAAATTCCCTAGGGTGACACCGAGGGCCAGCACAAGAATAAACATGCTGGAGATATTTTGATCTCAGAGGATCCAGCCTGGCCTCCAGACGACACCCTTTGCACCCCCAAGAGGCGGGATAGCCCCATGCCCCCCAGAGCAGGTGTGTCTAGGTGTGGCACTGTACTATACTTCTTGGTGTAAATGTCTGAATTTCCTTTAATAATAATGGTTTTGCTGCTTTCCTACAGTGGCCATGTACAATGTTGTCGTCATTATCCTCTGCCCACTGCTTTTCTTGGTGCTGCTTGTGGCTATTTATCCTCGTCACGTACCAAGTGAATTTATAAAATCTTAATTCAGGCTACATGACTCCATTATAGTTTAGAAAATACAAGACCTCTCGACGGCAACAGCTGATGAGCCGAATGCTGCTGAGGACATCTAAAATCTTCTGCAAGAGTCCATGGAAATTCACTCCAGCTCTCTTGCGGTCTCATCATCATTCGGACATCAATAGAACTCAAAGCACTTAGTGAATAAGCCATGTGTTAATTCTGAAATATTGTTCATTCTGTGATTCTGAACTGCCGCATTGCCCTCCCCCATCAAATAGTATGTTCCAGCCATGCTCCAGTAGCTGGGATTGTAAGAAGCTGCAAATGGGGATGCATCAAAAATAAAAATGCCAGTACCTACAGCAGGCGAGCTGCCCCCATGCACCTAATAGTCAAATGGAAAATATGCAGGGGTATCTATTATGTCTAAGCCCCCCCTGCTTTGATGAGCAAGAGATATACTGGGATGCGAGGTGACACCAACTATTGACAATTGCCAGGGCGAAGGGCACATCACAGCTGGTACAAGATGCATCAATACGAAAACGCACAGAAAAGGAACCTGACCTCCAGGCACTTCCTGTCGCTCTATCAGCCTGCTTATTCATAGTCATTTGGCTGTTTTATTATCTATCTGCTATCAAAACAATCACATTTGCATTTAGCATAAGTCTAAGGTGAGGCACAGGCGCGAGAGAAAGCACATTACAGCATACAGCTGTCAGCTGCATGTAAGTGCGCCTAGCATGAGCAACCGTGGCTGACCACTAACAAGTACAAGTGAGTCCTGCCGCAGAAGCTAGAGACCAGGCAGCTAAGTTACACTGACAGTGATACGGCTCAGAGCAGAAAAATTTGTGATTTAGCATTTGCACATCTCTGGACCTCTGGACCCCTTTAGACTCATTTACATATTCTGCTGCTGCCTTGCTGAAGTCCTTTTGTACATAAATGCATATCTGTACTTAATTTATTACATCATTGATTTGTTTTTATTTAGAGATTTGGTTCTAAGCAGTATTTAAACTTGCATATATAGATGAACAGTTTGTAACTACAGATGTACCAACTTTAAACTATACTAGTTCTTATATTTGAAAGCTATTTTTTTTTTATACATTTTTTTTTGTTTTCTGTGAATGTGTGCTCAAGAGAAATTCCTCATACTTATAGGTACACCAGGATAATAAAGTGAAAACTAAATATGTAATTGTTAATTGTTAAATACTTTGATCCTGGACCTTTGTTTGATCCTTGTGTGAATCCACTGAAATGGTCTGTTCAGATCCACCTTGAGATGTCACACAGGGAAACGATTTCTTACCAAACATTTGTATAGATCTGAGGCGGCCTGCTTCCTGATGCCGGCAGGGGGGAGCTGAGCTGAGCTGCCAGCGCAGTGATGCTTGATGGAAGCGGACAGGCTGTGAAAAGTCATCACTGGGTTCACGGCCACTAAATAAGCCTGTCGTTTTTTACAGAACTGCCTTTGGGTTTCGAGTTTGTGCAGACAGATGGAAGGTTCTGGAGAGATGGCTTGCTGGAAACAGGAGGAGATGTAGAATTTACAGCAGCCCAATGCTGAGTTTATTATCATATCCAGCAAGCAGGACCATTCTGATTCATTTCAGAAATAGTACGGATGTCCCACATTGGCCTGTGTCCACGTATAGCAACCTTCTGCTGTACTGTAATGACCTTTGACCCCTTTCCACTTCCCCTCTGACCTGCACACTGCCATCGCCTTTTCCGTTAAGCCTCCTAAGTAGGGAGCATTAGCAAGAAATATAAACAGTGTAACTTCTTGGTAATGAGTCAGTATGGAGCTCAAGAGTCTTACAGGGCTTTAGGGGCTGATGACTCACAAACAGTAGGTGCTGCAGTGGGTGTTTCTGCTGCGTGATTGAGCAGCTGCTCAGCCTGTGACAGAGACCCAGCAAAGCCCCCTCATTGCCCCCCCCCCGGCCACACGTCCCGAATGCCGTCCCCTCAGGGACCTTGGGCCGTCCTGGTTTTCACACAACCTCAGCAGCTGATTGCTCGGTTGAGGTGATTATTTGGAAGCTTAATCTCAGGTTTTATCCAACCGTCATCAAAATCCAACCCATTAGAGACACACCAAGGGGGCTTGTTAACCCAACCCTGCCCAGGTGCAGCCAATTAGAGGTCATTCATAGTGCCTCCTGCATGTATGTGGTGGTATATATGGGTTTTATACTCAGATTTAATTAGCCCCAATAGGACTGACCTTAAAATGTATTGTTAGAATATAATTAGCAGCCCCTTATGCTAACGGATTAATGAAGGGCTGAATAAGAAGGCATTACAGCGCTTTCATTGCCTGATCTCAAATGAAAAAGTATAAAAAAAAACAGATTGTGGAAGATGTATTATGTCAGTTGCTGAACAGTATTTCCCACTGTGTTTTATTTGACTCTGGCCCAGTAGCTACAGGCTCCCTGCCTCCGTGTTCGGACTGAGGAAGGTGTTTCTGAGCTGCTGTTACTCTCAGCCAATCGGGTTGCTGCCTGTCATGGATGTTCAGTATAAATGTAAACAAAATAACACACACAGACAGAAACAATTCCACCACAAAGAAATGTCTTAATATTTAGCACATTTATATTATACACACTGCTTCCGACCTTCCACATCAGAGGTTTCCTCTACTAATAACTATATCCATAATATATTGGATTTTCGAGTGATGACATTTACATTGGAAATTCAGTAAACAGCATTAATAAGTACAGCTGCAATTGAGAAAATATCACCATATTAAAAAAAATACAGTAATAAAAACCACTGTCTTGAAGTACATCCAATAAAAACCACTGTCTTGATGTACATCCTTAAAAAAGATCAGTGATAAGTGATGTCCCAAAATTTCTTAGTACAGTCCTGCATAGTAAATCAATGTATCTTTGTTGGTGCTTTTGCTGAGATAAACTGGAAAGCTTGTGGTGCCAGATCCCTTATTCAAGCACAAGTGGTGCCGCAGTGATAGAGCACACAGGTACTCAATACACCATGGTGAGGCTGGAAGGTCACATGACCTCCCTTGCCATGTCAAGGGAGTGTCAAAATTTAAACTAATTTATTATCCTATTACATAAGAAAAAATGTTCAGAAAATCAAATGTAACGGATTTAAAAGCAGTCAGACAGAACATTCAACTCAAATCATGAGGTCTGCTGAACATGCCAATAAACTGACCTAATCTCAGGGCATTATGTAACCCCACCTCTCTGGGGGCAAATAGCAGCCCAGTCTAAGGTGACAAATGTGCCGCCCATCACATGGAAATAGAAAAAGTCTCCCAGCTGTGTAGTTTCACTCGCACACTAACAAACTGGCATTATGATCTTCAAAGACGGGAATTATAAGCAGCTGCCATTTGTAAAAGCCCTGGCTAATCTCAGCTGAGAAGGAACCTGTACTTGGTAGTCTGTTGTGCTTCTTTCCTGGGATCTGATTGGCCACAAACTCACCCAAAAGACGTAACCATAAAATGTAAGGAGCCAATGAGATACTGTGATTTTTAACTATTCAACTTTATCGTCATAGTAGATATGGAGGCAAAGACAAAAGATGATGGTCAGGGGTGATGCTCATTGGCTGGCCTTGCAGCACCAGTGTGTGACTTTCGCACAAAGGAATGAGGGTAACCACTGGGGTAGTGAACACTCTGCACTTCCGTATGGGGCCTGGATTGAGCTGGGGAGATCCAGACCTTGGCATGGCCTGGATGTTGCGTATTAAGCTTGGTCTTGGTTTCATGGGATAGTTCATGAATAGCCTGTACAAACTGTTACTTTATTTATTTTTTTATTATATGATATTAAGTAGCAGCTCTTGTAATTTGAGTTTTGGAAACACCAATGAAACCTGCAGGACCTGAAGACAGACTATCTCCTATAACTGTGCTTATGGAAGCTCTCAGTTCATCTGCCGACTGTATAGGTGACCTTGTAAGTGCCCTCCATACAGGCACCGTTCCCTGGAGACGCCACCTGTCACCCCGTAGGTACCCTTCTGACTTCCCAAATCAGGGTCCATGTCTGAGAATACAAAATCTTCCCACATCAATACGCACAGGACAGTAAAGAAAACCATTTCTCACAATTATGACATATTAAAAGCACAATGAAAGGCAACTAACATATATATTTGCCAAAGAGCAGGATACGGACAAAGCTCTTTAGTCAGTTGACAGCATTAACTGGGGGAAAAGGCAGACTTTATAGCCATGAACAAGTCAGATAGTCGTGGCTATTGTCTCCTGTTGTATACAGAACACTGCAACACAGGTCACCTACCTACTGCATGCCTACACATTTCAATAAATATAAGGAATACTGACTAAAATAATACCACAAGACCATATTTCTAAAGTGACATCAAAGAATAAAACATTTCAAAGTCAAGCGTATTTTAAATAACCGTTAGCCATTTAAAACTGTTATGAAGAAGAATAATGATCTGCATGGATTGCCTTATGCTTTAAGGGAGGAACGTGGACCATTCCAACATCATGTCGTTGGGGGGTGGAAAGTGGACCATTCCAACATCATGTCGTTGGGGGGTGGAAAGTGGACCATTCCAACATCGTGTCAGCAAAAATGGCAACCATGGGTGTAAAATACAGACTGGATACAAAATCTGCTGTCCAGAATGGAATGGGGGACATAACGGTGCATAAGTCTCCATTGTCATTGGTTGCCCAAGGATGAGGGAGGGACACATATTAAGAGGCTTCTGCAGGAACGAATAGGATGAGCAACTTCCCAGATCTGTGCTATTATTTCGTAAAAAAAAGTGCACGCTGTTTACAGCCCTTAATAACACACTGCTATGGGAAAAACTACATAAAAGACGACAAATCGTTGAAGGAATGGTGAAAAAATGGTGAAAGTCACAGAGTTAGATGCTGTTCTTTGGCTGGGAGGCGGTGGCTGGCCCTTGGTGAGTGGTGACCTTGGAGATGCCCTGACCACCTGACCCTGGGAGGGCATGGCTTGACTCCGACGTGACAACAATGCTGGGGATCCGACCGATGGCTGCCTTAAAGCCCGCCCCTTCCTGTACAACACCGGCCTATTGACATCAACAACAGGAAAAAAAGAGGAGAGTCTATACACAGACATAACTGGCACAGAAGGAGGCTCATTCACCAAGGCATAATTCATCTGATTCTGCTTTGCTGGAAGTTCTCCCCCAAGCTGTGAAAAGCGTTCAAAGACAGCTTAGAGTTACGGAGAGAAAGAGGTAAGAAAGCCAGCCAGCAGAGGCAGAAGACTCTGATTTGTCAGTGTTCTGTGTTCAGTAATTAACCTGTGTTCAGTAATTACATTAAAAAGTTAAGCAAGCATTCAAAGATGAATGCAGGACATGTACATAACGAGCATTAAGATAAAGATGAGCTGACATGGAGACAACATGCAGACTGAACTGTTTATGTACATTTGATCGGCATCATTAGAGATGTCAACAGAATCCTGCAAATAGACCAATTTATAAAGCTTGCATTCATATTCATAATTGAGCTCATACACTGCTTACAGACATAGTCACTTGAGTTTTTGATATAAAGTGTTCTGGACCTCATGAGCTCAGCAGTCTGACCAGTGTTACCCGCACAACTACACCAATGAGGAGGAGTATCAAGGGTCATGTGGGACTATGATAGAAGAAGCTGAGAGGGAGACGGGTGGCGGATGCTGCTCCCCTAACCCCAACCCTAACTTCTGTACTGGAAGAGGCTAACAACTGGCCAACAAATAGGATGTGCAACAGACACAGCCTGCCACAGCAAAATGAACATTTGGGGATGCAGAGATTGATTTCTATGTGCTCCACCTGTCCCTTGGACATCCCCTCTTCTCCTCTTCATTAACCACCCTTCTTTCGCGAGTCCTTCCCTTTTGTTACTATTTTAGACTATGCCGCCGTAACAGGGCCCGTATATCTGCCCTCCTGAATGACTTGAAGCACACTAGAGCACCTCTCATTCCCCATGTCTCCAGCAGAGGTGTCAATTTCAGGTCCAGAAAGTAAAAATCCAGACCAGGATTTTGTTTCAACCAATCAGTTGAACATAAAGAGTCACAGTCACAGAGTGCTCAACTAGTTGGTTGAAACAAAATCGTGGTCCGGATTTTTACTTTCTGGACCTGAAGTTGACACCTCTGGTCTCTGGATCCGGGGAAGCAGATAGGTTAAATAGGTTGATCCGGTGCCAGATGGAGGACTAGCTGGTACTCAAGCTTACCTCTGGAGGCACGGCACGCTTGTAGAGGCCCACCTCAGCCCCAGAGATGTCGTTTGGGTCAGCCTGTGTCTGTGTGGGAGCACAGCAGTGTTAAGGACTCAACCTCAACCTTGGCCTGTGGGGCCTCAGTCCACCAGTCCTCCATCACAATGGCCTGACTGGGCAGACTGGGTGAACCTACTGATGGTACTGGGAATAATCATTTATTTAAGTGTAATGACCATTTATAATACCAGGAACACGTTTTGGCCATTTTGAGTGCATTAGTACATAATGTGCATTAAACTGAAACTAAAATACATAAAAACTCAATAGAAATATATTTTTAAAATAAAAAATAAAATAATAAAACCACTCTGAACACTAACTAAAACTAATGAAAATTGAAAATAATATAAAAGTAAAAACTGAGCAGAAAAATGGAAGGAATGCTGGCTTACGCAAACTGCTCCGTATAGCCTGCTGGTTTTTGTGCCAGATGATCTTTCTTTTAAAAACATTTTCTTGAATTATTACAAAACTGTGGTTCAAATCTGTCAGATTCTCAGATGATGTTGTACCTACTTTTGTGCCTTGTAAAATTTTAAAATAAATGAATGACAGGTTTTTAGGTTGATTGGGCATAGTCTGTGCCTGGGGAGCAGCATAGGTGTTAATGTGCAAAATATTTAAATAATCTAATAGCATATTTGTTGATTGGCTACTATTTATAAATTAACATTTATAATTTGCAATTACACTTGGGTCTTTCGGGCTCACTATAAGAAAGATAAATTAAATGTCATCTGGAAAAATGTCAGTGCAAACACGGCTACAAAAATCTCACTCAATCAGGATTCATAAACACCAAGCATAGCCCAGAATCCAATTAGCAGGTCATTCATAATCAATTTCGTGTGATCATTCCAGTGTTTGGGAGCTCCTTGAAGTTAAACTGGCAGTGATTAGACCTCAAGAGGGCCAGGATTTAGGGGCAACGCGAAGGCCACGGAATAGATGGGGTCACGCCTTCAAAAGCCAATTACCTCCTAGAGCAGCCAGAATATATGTGCATGAGGACAAAGAGCCACGATTAACACCACAGTGGTGGTATATATCGCATAGCCCCCTGTGCTCCGACCTTCATAGTGACCAACTGCTTCACCATTAAGCATGTTGACCTCTACAGCCTGTGAAGGTTCAGTAGCATCACAGCCGGCGTTTTCTGTGACATTAGGAAGGTAGTGTGGGGATGGGCAAGAAGTACGACAGTCTGATAATGGCACCCGCGAGTAAGACATGCCTGAGTGTGTATATCCTGAAGGCACTCTCCCCGGGGGGTTGTGGTGTCGACTGCCTGCTAAATACTCACAATAATCTGCAATAATCCTCAGGCACACAGCTACCCCTGCAAATCCTCAGATAAATTAAACAATCCGGTTCCAGCTGGCTGCCCATAAAACACAGTCGTGCCTTAAAGAACGTTTATAAATGCTGGGATTGGAGCGGCTCGCAGCGCTTTTCCAGATACCCGAGAATGATGCTAAAGTGTCATTAGTGCACTGTGGCTGACTCACAGATCCTGCATGCTGGCATCATCATCTAGGAGTTTTCCTGATGCATAACAGGTTCATTTAAAGGAATTAAATTGATAAACATATATTTCCATGTTCAGTATATGACTCTCTGGACAAACTTGCTAGATCACATAGGAAGGATTTAATCACTCAAGTGTCCCTGGGGGAAACTGTGGTGACAGTCAATCTATATCCCATTACTGTGGGAGATGGACCAGAGTACATTACTCCTCGGAAACACGGCCACGTGATAAGAACTGGTAACCCCAGGAAATCTCTCTGGGGGGGGGGGGCACAGGAGGTGTACACTTAGAGGGAGGATCTGCTCTGAAGGTGACCCAGCTATCACTGGGAGTCATAGGCTAGCTTCAGTGTCACATTGTCCCCAAGGACTGAACTTCCAAACATAGTATAGCAGTGGACAGGGCTCTAATCAGGTGAAATTGTTCCAGAGATTTCTAAAGTTGCTATAAAGTTGAAGCAGTGCAGAATTAGCTGCCGGGAGGGTAAGTGTTATGCATGCAAAGCAAGGGAAGAAACTGATTTTCTGCAGCCATACATCTACCAAGCTTTAACGGAACCCTTAGCCACCCTTGGCTGCTTCTACTACCTTCTCAAAAACAGCAGAGTCGCAGCTCCTCTTCTTGCTCTTGACGGAGCTGGAGTAGCAGACCGGCAGCAGCTCGGCGGTGTCCATGGCGATCTCGCAGGACACCTGGCGACTGGCGGGCCGTGAGCCCAAGCCACTGAGTTCGCTGTTGGCATCCATGTCTGTCTGGACCTGGAGCGTGCCACCACAGATGACAAGTGAGGGAACAGGGGTCCAAATCGAAGCCATCTGATTCCTCACCGTCAATAATTAGCAAGGGCAAGAGTTGCTGTCTGAAGAACTCAGTTTGTCCCAGACACAGCAACTACCCACCGGCATCATAAACATGATGACTACCCTACGAGTATCTGCATATAGTTACGACCAAATGAAGCCTCATGAACCATTTGCTCTTGGTTTACTTTGATGCATGCTTTGAGCCCTTTTTTGAACAGAGAGCACCATCTAGTGAGGTCACAAAATGCAGCAAATGGTTCATGAAGTGTCATTCTGTTCATCACTAGTTGGCAGCATGGACGTAACATCTCTAACAGAAAACGTCTAATTGTTTTTTCTTTGCTAAAGAATTCAGGGAATTAACTGAGAACTACGAGAATTACAACATTTAGCAGACCTACCAACGTGCATTAAGCCTTTCCATATTATTCTTCTTTGCAAATTTAATAATTGCATTGCTTTAAATGATGAAAAGGATATAATAATCATCATTGTCCTGGAATTCGCCATGAGCTGCTACAGTAACGCGATGCCAGAGAGCCCAGACCTAAGGTGACTGGTAGGGCAAGGTACAGCAGGGGACTTAGGGACAGACACGGGTGCGAAGAGAGCAGCGAACGGCCTGATGGATGAGGTGGGCCACGTACGGACTCGCTGTCAGACGCGGAGGAGAGGCGGGACTTGATACTGCGGTGCAGGGGGTTGCCGAGCTCCGATGACTGGCTGATAACCGTGGATCGGCGGGTGGACATGAAGCTGCTGCTGACGATGCGATCCCGGGCCGGGACGCAGAGTAGGACGCCCAGGCAGGGGATGTACCTGGCGAGGGCGGACCTGGCAGCGTAAACACCACACAGTCATTCATACCTTCAGGATAGATCTAGTGTCAACAGAGCTGCAATGAACAGAGGGAGAAGAGCTCCACATAGATATAAAGCAACTGCTCTAGATTCAACACATGTAACAGAGACTACAATGAACTTAAACACAACCTTAATGTTTTCAGCATGAGTGAAATAGTTCAGTGCATCTGACTGCGCTATTACATGTGGTTATGGGGCCATCTGCCAAACTGTGGACCACAAATCACGGTCCTAATTGATCCATACGAGGCCTAGGATCATCACTGTGTCATCACTGTATCACCACTGAACACAGTAACAAAAGGTGATCAGATTGTTACCCAGGATCATTAACCAGAATTCACAGTGCCAGAAAATCCATAACCTGCAATAAACTCATTGATTTAAATATCTAGATTCTGACCTTGTGCAGTGACCCTCAATCAGAAATTACCAGAGTAGCTTTTCCAAAAGGATAGATGGACATTAAAGCTGATTGGCCCAGGCTTTCAACCAATAAGAAGCTTTCCACACATATTGGGTAGCTTTGTGTGAAAGAAATTCAGTTATGACATTGGAAAGTTCAAAGTGAAGGTTCAAGACAAACCCTTTGTGTACAGTATGTCACTCGTCTACTAAATCTGACAAGTGGCACAATAAGTAATGTGAGATATGGAGACGTGGAAGTTACTGCTGATGAAAGTGAACACTGGGGTATATTTGAATAGATACAGGGTTTCAGCCAAGGGTCCGAGACCCCTGGTGGTAGGCAAATAAGATGCATTGAAGAATTGCTGACCTGATTTATCCAATTCTCCCAAAATATAAAAATAGTACAATAAAAAAGTCCTCCACCCGTCTTTAGTTCTTTTTTTATTTTCGTGACTACATAGTCACAATGGACATCCCTGGCTCTGGTGATTTTCCGGTGAAAAATGTCAGAAGCTGACCTCAGATTAGCGTGAGCTTACTATGTGCCAACGACAGCACCTCGGAGCCACCGGCAGGTTAAACTGAGCCCCGTTCATCGCCATCCCCTCTTGGGGCCCCTACCTGTACTTGGGGTGCGTGATGGCATAGATGATGGGGTTGTGGATGGCCGAGGCTTTGGCGATGACGGCGGGCACCGAGTTCATGTACGGCGTCAGCATGTCTGCGTACCTGCGGGAGGAGAGACGGCAACTTGCATCACACGCCAATATTTATCACACCCATAATAGCTAGCGTCATACCATCCATGGTATGACAGGCAACCGTCTTCTGGCATTCAGCATATTGGCCTCCCCCCCACGACTATCCAGGATGGCGAGGGCTGTGCTGATGGTGGAGCTTGCCCAGGGCTCCAAAACCCATGAAAATTCTGCTACCCTAATACTGACTATCAGCATCCTATCTATCCAGCTGCTGACCCTGGCCAAAGCTGCGGGGTTGGGGAGGATGGAGAGTGGCTTAAATTAATCCCCGGTAAATGGTTGGGGTACAGGCTGCTAACAGGCACACCAATTAGAGATGCCAACTAGCCTACCTGCATGTCTTAGAGTTCTAAGCCAGATGATTGGGCCTCTAGGTACAGGCCAGTATGTGCAGGCCGTTGGGTACAGGCCTTCAGGTACAGGCCTCCAGCTGCAAGCCTCAAGGCTCACTCCTCACTTTTATGCCACCTGACAGCAAGGGACCACAACCCTTCAGCCTCGTACTAGATGACTTGGCCCTTAAGGGATACTGATAACACTTTGTTGAAAAAATAAACAGTGTTACTGTTAAATTAACAAGTTTTTATTATTACTTAATATGTCCAGAATCCTCTTGATTCACAATTTCAAGGAATATTTTTTGCTGCAGAAGGTCGCATGAGGTGCAAAATTAAACGTGCAGTTAGACAGCCAATCAAAACAAAACAAAAAGTAAAAATAGAGATAGAGATTGAAATAAAGATGTGCAAATAACGAACATGCAGATATATCAGTAAGGGCAAAACAAGCAGCTGCAGGGGTCTGAGCCGCAGCCAGCTGCGTGTGTCAGCATGCCAATGCGATGCGGCCCGGGCCCCACGGCGCGCAGCCTCACCCCGCGAAAGCCGTCAGGGCCACACAGGAGTACGGCGACCAGGAGATGACGTAGAGCAGGATGACGATGAGCGCGATCTTGGCCATCTTCCAGTCGCTCTTCATGCGCTGGAACTTCTTCATGGAGTCCTTCTTGCTCTCCTTGTTGATTTCGTTCACAGCCCTGTGAGAGGCACACGCAGACACGCATACGCAGACACGCATACGCAGACACATACGCAGACACGCATACGCAGACACGCATACGCAGACACGCATACGCGCATACACGCATACACGCATACAAGCATACACGCATATGCAGACAGGTGCACACAGACATGCATATGCAGACACGCACACACAGACACGCAAACGCAGACACACATACGCAGACACGCAGACACGCATAAACGCATATGCAGACAGGTGCACACAAACATGCATACGCAGACACGCAGACACAGACACGCATACACGCATATGCAGACACATATACACGCATATGCAGACAGGCGCACAGAGACACACGCACACACCAAACAAAATATTCATATCAATGTGAAATGAGTCCAGAAACATGCTGCATAGTGGTGGACAGGGCTCCCTATGTAACATTATTTGGCTTCATGAAATGCACATTTGCTGAATTTAACGATTCCCTCCGTGTCACAAGACAAAATTCTGCACTGACGGTTTGTAAGGCCATTTTTTGCACGATGAGACACAAGCGGCAAACAGGCAGTTAAATGGACACCGCCGAGGGTGCAAATCGATCTCATGTCCAGCTGAGAGCTCCCCATTGTGGCATTTCTCAGCACGGGGTCACGGGCTGACACATCTCGGCTGCAGCCAGACGCGACGCACTCCGCAGGCTGGGGGGTGACGAGTCGCTTTAAAGCGCTGGTCTGACCTTGTCTCATGATCATGTCGGCTAGTAATACAGAGTCTGGGTGACAGAGTACGTGCCCAGTGAAAATAATCAGCTACAAATCTCATCAGTCACAATGTTTGATATATATACGTGAAAGCAGACGGTGCAGCTGCATCTCCCTGGGGTTTGCTGCAGTTATTCCTCCTGTCATGCGGCACAAAGAAATGTCATCTCGCGTCACTGCATCTGAGCTACCCGATGGGTGGCTTCTCAGCGGCGCTGCCACTCACTTGTTTGTTTCCCGGATGGAGCGGAAGATGAAGGCATAGCAGTACAGGATGATGAAGAGCGGTATGAAGAAGACGAAGATGAAGAGCAGCATGGTGTAGGCCCGCACCGACGGGGTGAAGGTCACGTAGTCCCAGGTACAGGAGGTCAGCAGGCCCTCTGGGACATAGGCACCTGATGGGGGGGCGGGGCAGGAGAGCATGACATCGTTAGAGGTGGAGCCAGACTCACGCATGCTTCTTGTCATACTTCCTGTTGTCCCCCCCTCCCCCCCAGCACAGCCTGGCATACTCACTCCAGCCGAAAAAGGGCGGCAGGCTCCAGCTCATAGAGTACGCCCATGTGCCGGCAAGGATGAGGAGCGCCCGACGGCGAGTCAGCACCCCGATGGAGGCCAGCGGCCGCGTGATGACAACGTAGCGGTCCATGGCAATGACTGTGAGCGTGATCATGGAGCAGATCCCGAACAGGGCCCCACAGAAGGCATAGAGCTCGCACGCTGCCAGGGAAATAGGTCGCAGGCTAGGATCACGCTGCAGGCAATGCCTTTATACCTTACATTGTGAACGCTGGCACTGAAATGTGGCAACCCACTTATGCAGCTATCCCTTCAAACCAGGAACCAGGAACTTATTATCCTGTTCAGGGTCATAGGGGGGCCTGAAGCTGACCCTAGACAGCACAGGGCACCAGGCAGGGGACACCCTCGTCGAGATGCCAATCCATCATCGGGGCACAGGGCAGGGGACACCTAGTTGGGATGTCAGAGCTTACATACATGTCTTTGAACTGCAGGAGGAAACCGGCATGACATGGTGGGAACATGCAAATTCCACACGTGACATGAAGGCAGACAGTGTTACCCACATGCCCCAAACAGTTACATAAATTTAAATTGGGAAGCATATGTATGACTTAAAAGGAAGGCTGGCAAAAGTAATCTCTTCAGAGCGTGATCTACTGTGACGTGTCCTAATTCAACTGTATCCCATTGCATTCTAACAATAAATCACTGTAATTGGATTATATACTCAGCTGGTATAGAATAAATAAATGAATCACATGCCTATAATTTTTTAAATTCTTAATTCATCACGATGCTCACATAACACCTGCTGAATGCTTCAGTTTCTTCATAACCACAATATAAACAAACCAATAAACAAACAAGCCTATTTTTAAAAAGGCAGCACGAGCTTTCTGATCAAATACCTGGTTTATTTTAATTTTATTATTTACCTCAGCTGTCACCTTTTCAAAAGTGAACACTATGAATAAAGAACAAACACTGACCATGTTTTTAGTGCTAAAGTGACCCTATATCACCATCTATGCAATATCTGCAAGGCAGGTCAGTTCTGTCCCAGACAGTCCTGATGGTGCCCTAGGTTTGACCAGAGGTTGGTAAAAGTCCAGACCAAGATTTTGTTTCAACCAACCATTTGAACACTCTGTGACTCTTTAACCTCATCTGGATGGTTGAAACTAAATCTTGTTCTGGACTTTTACTCTCCGGACCTGGATTACCCACCTCTGGGTTTTGACGGGGGTTCTGCTGCCAGTTCTTACCCTTCTCCCCGAAGATCCACCTCTTATGCATGCTGGTGATGAAGAAGATGGGCGTCTGGGTGATGCACATGAGGAAGTCCGTGATGGCCAGGTTGATGATGAACATGTTGGCTGGTGTCCTGAGACTCCTGCTCCTGTAGATGCACGCAGAAGGAATCACATAGAAGTTCACACAGAAGAGGTTTCACTGACCAGTGATATGGAAGTCACTCACAAAAGTAATCCATTACAGACAAGTTCAGGTCCAGAGAGTACTAATCCAGACTAAGGTTTTGCTTTAACTAAATAGGGAGTATTCTGTGACTGTGATTCTTCCGCTGGTTGGTTGAAACAAAACCTTGGTATGGATTAGTACTTTCTTGACCTAAACATGACTGTAATGGATTTCTTTTGTGAGTAACTTCCTTAACATTGGCATTGACACAACATCCCATTAGGCTACTATCTACGTCAAAAATCTGAAATCCATCCATTAATCTCTACCTCCTTATCCTACACAGGGTCATGGGGGGTCCAAAGCCTGTTCCAGAAGGTTCGTGCTCTACCCAATATTGAGGAAATAACGCAAGAAGGGACGCCAAACAATTGCAGGGCCCATGCACATATCATCCACACACGGACAGTCTGGCAAGTCCAGTTCAGTTTCGTGTGTTTTTGGACTATGGGGGGTAAACAGGAGTACCTGCAGGAAACCCCACGACAACGCGGGGAGAACACGCAAGCTCCACACACGGAGCCATGGTGGACATTACTTAAGGAGCTAGTTAAGAAGGCGTGGGCAAGAGAGCTGTGGCTTCACGGGCCCTGTGTTGCCCTTTGGCTTTGGAGATCCGGGGCCCTTGGACAGCTGTGGCTTCACAGGCCTTCACAGCCGGGTCCCGGTGGAAATGGCTCACTGGGTGACAGGCGGAAAAAAACGACCCCTTCTGGCATTTAAAAATGTATACAGCGAGCGGTAAGAGTGGACTGTGGAGCACGGAGCCCAGCGTACCTGCAGAAGGCGTATATGACCAGAAAATTCCCCACCATTCCGGTGATCCCCACGGCCAGGATGACTGATCCGATGGTGTAGTGAGCGTGAGCTGGCACATCCACCGTGGGGAAAGGGTAACGGCCCCGGGGCACTGGCGCCGCCTGCAGGCACATTAAAGTACCGCGCGTGAGCGAAAACCATCAGATCCTCAGATTCTGCAGTCAGATACCCACGAATGAATGTTATCAGTGGCATAAATAATGAACGCGTCATTCATCCCAAACACAAGATTTTACTTTTCCAGAGGCATCATGGGAGTATGATGGGTTGTAAGAAGACTGCAGATCAGAATGAAGACTTTCTTTAAAATCTGAACGAAAGGTCACATTGAATGGAACTGAATCCTTTATTGTTGTTGTACCATTGCAACCAAACTGAGTGTGCAACTCCTAAATATATTCTACAGTAAAGACGGAATTTAGAAAAAAAAAAAATACAAATGCCAAATATAAGTGCCACCTGCTAGATCGGAGCCTACTTGGAGCATGCCACTTCTGCATTCTCCAGCTTTCTGAATTGCATATCTCTTTGGATAAAAGGGTCTGCCATACATGTAAGATGCTATCACAGTCCACCAATCCCATGATTTTTTTTTTTTGGTATTGTGACTGAAAGTCCTCATGGACACGAAACCTTTTTTACACCTGACATTCCCCCTCTGACCATAGTGCGCGTGTATCGCAGGCTCACTGCATTGATAGAGGGTTGCTGTCAGTTTTAATAGACACACTAACTTATGTCTGCGGTCAGCCATTGCAGAGGAAGCCTGCTTTGATCCGCACCATGAAAAACAGCCCAGTGGGTGAGATGGATCTCTCCGGGGACAAACCTTCCCTTCATCGATCGTATAAGACGGAGGTTCTTAAACCAGGAACCGCCAAATAAAAAAAGTCCCGATTTTGGGTTCCCCTACCGCTGATGTATAATTTTAGGAATAACCAAGAATTGAGAGACTATATATGTGTGTGTATGTAAGGAGAGCATGATGGGATATATGAACGGATGCATTTCGATGTACCGGTACTCATACTTGTAGAAATGGCAAATAAAAGCATCATAAAATATAATTCAGCGGCATATCAGCAAAAGCAGACAAGCGTCCCCAGAGAGATGCTACATCTGTGTGTGTGTGACAGCACTGGATCTGTGTGCATGACAGCACCCCATACACACGGTAAATGAGGGCCACTCCCAATTCCTGAATTATAAATAAGAAGAATATGTTTTTCTGAACATTACTTCAGTTTCATTATTCATTAACAATTGATTGTTATGATGGAGCTACATTATATCTATTTTACACAGCGTACAAACAGCTGGAACAAAACAATGCAAACTGCCCCATGCATTAATAATGATTTTTAAAATACATATCCACAGTGTGGGATTCTCTTCTTTTCTACATTAACTTACATAAAAATGGACGCTTTCACCCAACAGTGGCTCATTTAGAAAAGCAGAATGTTTTCCCCAGACAAATAAGAAGAAAATAATGATTTAGCTCTTAGTTTCTGCAATTTTGACCAAATTCACATTGCAAATGAAACAACATGAGACGTTTCAGTGCTTCGTGTATGGCAGCCATGGAGCCAAAACAACAAAATGACTACCAATAAATAAATGATGACTTGAGTGAAAAGCACAGACGTGACTGTGGGAAGGACGTACCATACGAAGGCCTCATGGCAGCGTGACCACCGGAAAGGCACAGCCTCAGAAAACATGAGGAACTGCAAACCAGTGCAACCTTCTCCAATAAGAAGCATTAAAGGAGCATTAGATAGATGGATAGATATGGACAAAGGTATTGTGACACCTGGCCATTACACCCTACAGGAACTTTTATGACATCCGTTTCTAAATCCATAGACTATGGAGTTGCCCCCCCCCCCCCACTCATCTGGGAAGGCTTTCCACAATATTTTGGAGCATGTCTGTGATTTTTGCCCATTCATCCAGAAGAGCATTTGTGAGGTCAGGTACTGATGTTGGATCTGAAAGCCTGGCTCGCAATCTCCAATCTAGTTTATCTTTGATGGGGCTGAGGTCAGAGTTCTGTGTGGGCCCGTCAAGCTCCTCGGCATAAAATTCACCAAACTCCACCTTTCTAGACCTCGCTTTCTGCACTGGGACACAAGCCGTCACAGGAACTGAAAAACAACCCCATACCATTATCCCTCCTCCACAAAACTTTGCAGTTGGCACTATGCAGCCAGGCAGGTAACGTTCTTCTGACATTGTCCAAACCCAGACTCGTCCATCAGACTGATAGACGGCGAAGCGCGATTGGTCACTCCACAGAACACATTTCCACTGCTCCAGAATCCAGTGGCATAGTGCTTTTCACCATTCCATGTGATGCTTGGCATTGCTCTTGGTGATGTGTACATGCAGCTGCATAGCCATGGAAGACCATTCCACAAAGCACCCGACACACAGTTTTTTGTGTTGGGGTTAATGGCAGGGGAAGTTTGGAACTCTGTTTCTGAGTTACTGAGTCAACAGAGCGTTGCCAACACAGACCACTGAAAGACCCTCGGGCTCACAGGCTAACTGGCATCTTCAGGGCAGTGAGACTGACGCGGGTCACCTGCCTGGCAGCAGCTGTCATTTAAGACACTTTGCATCCTTACTGCACAAATCCTCACAGCTTTTTTTTCTAACGTGCTCATTTATACCTTGATGTCTGCTATAATGAAGGCCACTATTACAGTTCAAGCAGAGACCGCGGAGACCCTGAACGGGGATTAAAGAGACCGTAATCACTTAGGATTTGGCTCTGTCATTAAAAAGAGAACATTGCCCCCTACCGTTTGCATAGTACCATCACATCCCAAATTGAATTAAACTTTTTTCCATCAAAGTCAATACAATACAATTTAATTTAAACTAGCACTATAAAGGTGATTATTTTTACTTTAATTACATTCTATATAAAACTAATTAAAGGGAAGAATGTGGGTAAGACAAATGAACTGCAAATACGTTAAAAGAAAGTGAAGAAACCCTTCCATGTCAGTGACGACTTCAGTGCATTCAGTCAGTGTACCCAATATTAAGATATAATATTATAATGCACGGTCAGCTTTAATGTTTTGAATCGATAAAACTAGACAGTTTGGTGAGCTGCACTACATAGCCTACCTGTTGGCATATGATCATACAACAATATGTGATATAATTTATCAGTAATAACAAATTTTATATAAAAATATAAACGATGTCAGGTTATTTAATGTAGACAGTTCATAAAAAATAACGGGCTTGTTCCTCCGATGACAGTGGGAAACACATGAAATTGTGTTTATTATGTGTGAAAGTGTACAGATGTTGTTTACAGCATCTGCATCGAGGTCAGATGAAGGCAACCTGAAAGCTAGATGTTGGAGCGAAGCAGATATTTTCAGTAATTTTTTTAAATAATCTTCATCCAGAATAATCATAGCGTTGATGGACTTCATGTTTAATTGCGACAAAAACACCCTATGTAAAGTCTATTCAGCAACTTTACACCCGAACCCGATTACAAGTTATACTCTGAAATACAGAACTACATTAATATTAACTATACGTTTGCATTGCTAAATAGAAATCTCGAAGTATGGAAAAATATTATTTATTTCGAATCACGGAGTACCTGGAAACCACCATGCATCACATGCATTACGGTCGTATCTGTTATCGTTTCCGTTTTATGATTTACTATTTAAAACGACGAACAGAAAATGCATGCCACAGTATTTCTCATTTTCAAAGCCGTGCAGCACCGTTTGCGTCCGCGCCGCTCATTAAGGAAAGCAACGCCAGCAAGCGCCTGGAACGCGGAGCTCTGAAGAGGACCGAACCCCAATCCTGTGAGGGCTGGAAGGAGCTCGTAGGTGCTTTGCAGGGAATTTCCGCTTGCTTATTACGAACGGAGACCGCGCGGTTCCCCTGTGGTCACTCACACGCACGGGAGACGGAATCCGGTTTCCACTATGATAGTGACCTCACCAGTTATAGAAACCTCACCTTTTGAAAGTTTAAGCTGCTGGGGTACAATGGCCCCCAACCCCACCTTAGTACAGGCCATAAGTAATATCCCTCACAATTCAGACACAAACACCCACCTGCACAACATCTAACCCCCCCCAGACAAAGAGCATCACTCACTGAAGTGGCTGTGGGGATCAGCTCCGCAAGCCTGAAGGCATTCTCCACGCTCTCATTCCATGCTGGGCCGGCAAGCCGCGTCCCGCAGCTGGGGTCCCCTTGGGGGCAGTGGGCACCCCCTCGGAGGGGTGGCGGGGTATTCATGCCCCCCGAATATGGGGAAAAAAACAAGGAAGTCAAACGTAGATAGGGGCTGGTTTCTGGCTCAGGCCCCCGGCATCAGCTCAGCAGGGAGGGTGGGGGGCTGGAGTGCTCCAGTCAGAGCGCGTGCCTGCGTGTCAGCGTGGGGGTCCCTCCCGCCGTGCCCTGTCCCTCCAGCGGGTCCATTCAGGCACATTTATACCCCCAACCCACACAGGCTCCCTCCCGCTTTCTCTCCGCCTCTCTCTATCATTCTATCTCCCCCTTCCTGCATATTCAGGTGGAGCTCACTGTCTCTAGTGATTTAGCAGGGAACACTCGCCATTAGCAGCTACCCCTGCTTCAGCCACTCATGGGCTTTCTTGTGTCTGTCTGGTAGGTAATGGCCAGGGTTCCTGCTACCCATGACACACTGGTCATGTGCCAAAGTCATGTGACTGGAATTGCTCTAAAAACATTGTATTTTCTAGATCGTTTAGGGGATCCCATTCCCCTGTAACAAGTGTATTGTTTGTCTAGTTATTCCTCTACGTAATATGGCTATTTTGGGCTTGTAATCTGGCAATTCCTGAATAAGTTTTAAAAATAACAGGCACTACATCCTGATGAAAAAAAATGAACATGAGACCTATTTCCAAAAGAATAATAATAATAATAATCAGTGGGAGCTTGTCTTGCTGCTTGGAGTTATTGGGGAGTATAGCGGTGCTGTTCCACGGTGGGGCAGCTGTAAGATTAGCTCAGGAAACTTGACGTTGACTGGAGGACCCTTTGACATTGTTCCCGAAAGCTCCTTGAAATCTGTCACGTGGAAAGAAGTTGACAAAGGCAAAGACAATATGTAATCAAATGTGTTGGGAAGTAAGGAAAGGTCATTTGTGGGTCATTAAGAGAACAAAATCCTGGAGTAGAATAAGAATGTAGGACCCAGAGCAAAGAGTGGATTTATCAGCAAAAAGAGGCCTTTGTTCTACTGTAAGCAAAAGCAAAAACAGCCAGAGAAAGATTTATTCTGTTATCCACTTCCTGCTGCAAAGAGTAAGTGATCAGCTGCAAGCAGGACTCTGGGAAAATTGTATTTCTGGGATTCCAACATACTGAGTGTATGTGTATTGTTTGGTGTTCCTGTCATGAGGCTGATTTCTCATCCACCCACTGTAGTCGAGGTCAGAGGTCATCTAGATTGGCGTCTCTGTGACCACACAGCACAAGTGTGGAAAACTGACATTTCACATGCTGTTAATGTAGTCTACTAATGTTCTCATTAACATGCCACTGTGGTTGGGTTGCAGCTGTTGGAGCCAAGCATGCACTACTGGTTACCATCTTTAAAGTACTAATAATTTCAGTTAAAAGGCCTACAGACCTGTGCATGGACACCTGAAGACTGCAGCCACCACTCCTGATTCTGCAGAGCTTTGGGATGAGGGGAGAAGGCAGCCAGACCATGTGGGCCTGTCCACTTAACATTTATTGGCAGGCCATCACAAAGAATACTCCAGGGCCATCTTCCTCCAGCCCTTCCCCACACATAGGCCTCCCAGTATATATGATAATAACTCCTAAACCTTTTCCCAGGTAAATGACATTTACAGGAAAACTGAACCAGGGCTAAGGAACTACAATTCGGCTGCTGATTCTGATTCTTATCTCATTGTTGAGTTAGTAGGAAGTTACTCAAACCATATATCTCTATATGTGCTCATGTGAGTGTGTGTGTATACCAATTTGGTCTTGTGTCTGGTTGCAAGGTTGTTAGTTTCAATCTCGCCTGACAATTTGGCTTGTATGCCATGCCTGGTTTGTTCTTGTTCCACTTGCTTCGTTGCCTCTTGGACCCTGGATACTGGACCCTATCCGGGATCGCCACTGTTTTTGCATGACTTCACCGCGCCTTGATGTGATAAAGTGTACTCCAGCATGTAGTCCTCTCTGTCCTACACGTGACAGTTGAGTTATAAAGTACCAGCTTTTTCTTTTGATGGGATGAACCCTGCAGGGCTCTCTGGTAGGGTCAAGCAAACCATTTCCTATGCAGTCAGCTGATGGAGAGAGAACCTAATCCAAAGACCTGAGGGAAAAAATACCAGAAATGGTCATTGCAGGAAGACTTACATCAATGCAGTCAAAACCATTGCTTTCGGGTAAAAATAACCCTACTGATTGACACCTTAACTACCTGCAGGAGAAAGTGACCAGCAAATACAATTCTTACCAGACTAAATCGATCAAAGATGAAATATTCTGCTTCAAGCAGACCAGCAATATTCAGCGGCTCTGAAATGCTGTCCCCGTCTCAGGATTCCTGTCCTACCCATGCAACAAGCTGATCCTCATAACCCAGTCGATAGACAATGCCCCTTGGCTTGGATTAGATTGGCTTTCAGTGGAGACTGGTCTTCATGATTCTGCTGATATTAGACTTTGTTATTCTATCGATATTGTTCATTTTCTTGCTGCGCTTCATATCTTTCCATCGTCCTTTCAGATTAGGCTCCTGTGTTTCGCGATGCGCCATGAAGCTGCTCTGAATATCCAAGAGTGATAAACCAGTGAAAAATGATTACATTGTTACTAATGAAAAAAACTCGGGCATCACATGTGACCCCCTCCAGCCACAAGTATCCACTTGAAAGCAACAGGGAAATCTGGAGATTTTTATGCTTGAGATTTTTTGGACTATCCATGTGATAAAGAAAGTGCTCCCTCTTTCAATTCCAAGGTTTTACGTATCAGGGCGGACATAATAAAAAAATATCCTGCTCCTTAGCAGGTCTTAAAATTAGGCAAATACAACCTCAGATGAACAAAACAGGTCATATTACACTGTGGCATTATTTGTTTAACAAAAACTTAGCCAAAATGCATAGCGGTGTGTGAAAAATAAAGTATGCTTCCTTAGGAATTAAGAGGGTAAGTAGTGACCAGGTGCCATTAATCAAATGCTCAGTGAAATTGATCATCATCAAGTGCGATCACCTCTATAAAAGGAGAAGTTTCGGCACTTGCAAGTGTGTGTTACATTTTTTCATGATTGCTTTGGAGCAGGTCTCAAATGACAATTAACATTTGAAAAACAACAAGTGTAATTCCCAAACCTTAATGTCACGTCTGCAAAGCAAAACATAATTTCTCGTAGCTTCGCACAAGTTTCCAAATGTTCTACATATCAGGACATTTATTAAATTATAATAAATTCAATATTCAAATATTCACTATGCATTTGTGAATAATGTTTGTTTTTACCTATTTGTTCTGGGCCAGATCTGGTCTGACTGTTTAAAAGAAATCGGGTTTGAATGGGGTTTGTATTTTTACATTGTGTTGTTTTCAGTAAAATCAAATAAAAACACTTCGAGAACCCCCACACTCTGCCTGCTGTTCCTTGCAGAGCTAGTGGCCTACATTGCGCTATGCAGTCACATTTAGAACACATGTAATCCGCATCTAGTAATCTTGAAGTCTGTATCTGGATCAGGGCGGTCCAATCAAATGTTGCTTTGAAAAACTGGCGTAAAAGTGAAATGGTTTGCCTGATCCTGGTATGTAAAACCATATAATTGAAAGAGGGTGTACTTTTTCCACTTGACTGTATGTTAAGTGTTGGTGACTGACGTGACTGGGGCGCGCGACGCCTTCAGTAAGAGCCAAGCGCTGGCTCCGGCCCCGACTCCATGACTTCGGACACACCTTCTCCTCAAGGTGTCGAATAGGGGATGGAGCAAGAAACTCCTGGGGAGCACAGAAGTAAAATCAGCTTTAAAAAAAAATCCAATCCGTTTGCGTATTCAACTGGCGAGCGAGAAGGACGTGTTGAGTGGGATTCGGTATTGTGTTTTGGTCTCATCATTGTACTCCAAAGCACAAAATCTGTATCTTATTCTGTATTGACACCCCCCCCTCAGAACCATTTGAACTGAAACTCCCAATTAGCTTACTAGTTTCTTTGGCAGTGTTTCTCAACCCAGCCCTCGGGGAACCCCCGGACAGTCCACGTTTTGGCTCCCTCCCGGCTCCAGGTGCCAGGTATTCGTTGTTCCTGATTGGCTGGGAGCTGGGAGGGAGCAAAAATGTGGACTATCTGGGGTTCCCCGAGGACTGGGTTGGGAAACACTGTCTTTGGTATCACAGAGTCTCACCAACCTCAGCAGTAAGTTGGCGAAATGCGTTTTCCTTCAGTGGCCAACATGGTGAGAGAGCAACCAAGAGAAGGCCAGGTGGGAAACCTGTTTTCCTACAGTTTTTATTGCCTTAAAGGGCCATCTGATGCAAATACCTTTCTGACAGAATTCACACAGAATGTCTGCTGTAGGTTATTCCAGCATCTTCAGCTACAAGTAAGTAAGAAAATAAAATAATAAAATAAATCAGTTTTAAACGCAGGCAAGCGACGGAGCAATTTGTGTGTAAATGGTCGCATCGATCCTTCTAAATGGAGGTTCTACCCTAGCCTCGCTGACGCCCCCTGCTGGTCAAAGTTTTCCTATATCGTTTTGTCATTTCGGTTTCTCTGCATTTTTGCAAAATGGATTTACTTTTTTACGTCTCTGTATCCCCTGATGGAACAGTGGGCAGAACAGCGACACAAACCACATTAAAATGGGAGCGAAAATGACAGTCTATGCCCTGGAAAGCAGTCAAAAGCATTAACAAAACGCCATTATAATGCGTAATAATTTTGGGTTCCTCGGGCAGATGTGTGTTGAGAACGTAAAGGATGATCTAAGGTTACAGATGAGGGATTAACAGCAAACATCGGTTGCCTTGTTTTCCCCTGATACCATAGATAATGCATACAAATAAAAAAACATTCCTTATATTTCAGAAGGTTCTTTGAATCCATAAAATGTTACAAATGTTGTGAAAAACAAAGTATCGGTAACTTCTGCTTCTGTTGTAAGACTAAGAGATGACAATATTTATTTATATATATATATATATTTTAAATTTTTTTAACATAGACCACCTTGGCTTTTATCTCACATGTTCTCAGGTTAACAGACTGGCAGTATAAAACTAGAGAATGCAATCATTCGGTGTGAGTCCAGTTCCTTAAAAATGAGGCTACTCGCTGGCGCTACAGACTGGCAGTGTAAAACTAGAGAATGCAATCATTCGGTGTGAGTCCAGTTCCTTAAAAATGGAGCTACCCGCTGGCGCTACATTGTAACTTGAGCAATAGTCTCCAGTTACCCAAAGTGCTGTTTGCCATTAAATTAACAGAGGTGTTTCACATTCTAGGTGTGAAGAGGAGAAAGGTGAGGGTGTTAGTTTGGGGGTGTAGTGTTATTACTGAGAGTTATAAGCTCACACCAAACTCCCCCATGAGCAGAATGACCTTGAACAGCCAGGAATGTGTCACATGAATAAAAGACATGTACCCAGAAGTCACAGGCCATCTCACATCTGATGGACAACAAGCAATGGTTCCAACTTTTCTGAAAAGAAACTAGAGCCGGGGACCCTCTATGATGAATCCAAGATCACATACCTAAGGACTAAGAGCTGGTGGGGGGGGGGGGCTTTAATACTTTTTCCTTAAATGTTTTTGGCCCAGACTGGGGGGGTCCCCCTAGGGGAGGAATCAATCTTATCCAGAAAGGGTCGTTGTGTGTGCGGGTTTTTGCTGCAACTCCCTAATTAGATTACTTATTAGAGGACTGATTTGCTGAACTGTACTCACAACTGGGTTTGAAAAGTTATCCCATAAACCAGCATACACACTGGCCCTTTGTGGCTAAGATTGCCCACCCCTGCCCTAGAGTGTCACATGAATCATGCTGGGATTTAAACAATTTGCACAATGTCTCTGCAGACCCTGTGCAAGAATACTACAGATCTCCAGGGGTGGGCAGCGGACCCCAGGTTGAAAAGTCCCGACCTAAGGGACACAGACACCTAAACCCATTTGTACAAATTCTACCAACCGTCTGGATTTTCTGGAAGGTCCAGGTAGAGACAGAAATCGTACTGGAAAACCAATGGCCACTGACCCCAGATGGAGTCGCAGGGGCCCAGAGATGAATTAACCAAGCCAACTTTCACACATGTACGGAGAGAAAGTCTTTAATAGGCACTTACCAGCACCACCCTAATCACATGTATATAAAAGAGGCGTCCGGTGTTCTGTAAGGTGGGAAAGTAGTAGGCGACATCCGCAAGGCACTTTCTGTGACGTGGGAATTTGGAGTAATGAAGGATTTACGGGCAAAAATGGAAAGCAGGGTTCCTGAATCTACATTAATCCTGCTGTTAATCTGGTCCCACAAAGCTTCTGCTCCAGGGTACATGGTCCACCGGGAGAGAAGGATCAAGAAATAAAGGGTCTCATCCACATCTGGCATCCCTGATGACTTCCAATGAGAATCGAGTCCAGCATGGTGTACAGTGTAGGTGCATATAGAGGATTCGCATAACTGAGGGCCCAGAATTAGCTTCACAGAGGCACCCTACATGGACGCATGCCTCTGGGTCTCACAGTAGCTAGTAGTCAGAGTGGCTGGGCAGCACTGATTAGGGGCTGAATTCAGATTAAACGCAACCCACATGAGAAAAACATGGGTATAGTGACACAGGAGACATATCGTCTGGGTAGAGAGACGTGCAGCTATTAGGCTGAGACCTGCTCGAGGTCGCTTGGAAGTCCCTTCTTTAGAACAGGTGATAGACAGCCTGCTTTGGTTGAATGGCACTGCCGTTCGACACAGCAGGAATGGGAGCCGCTCATGATCCTTTATTCTGCAGTGAGGTCCACTGTGGTCACTCCAGCGCGGTGAAGATCCACACCGGCAAATCCAACTTAAAAGCTTAATAACTACAGTGTTCCATTGAAAGATGTACTTGAGTTTTTTTTTTAAATGCTTAAATTAAAAAAATCATCACAGCAAACCACTTAAATCCCAAACCTGTTTGTGTCTGATAAAATATAATAACAGAATAATGATATTATAATGGGTATACTAGTTATTTTGGTCAGAGTTCATTGAGGGTCAGCAAAATCAATTTCACTATTCAATCAGGACTTGTGCTTTTAATTCAGTTATTAAACTGGCCACTAACCCTTACAGAAAGTCAAAACAGAACAGCAGTCTCCATATCTTAATTATTATATGTTTTGCAAAAGTTTATAGAAAGACATTTTCACTATTTGATTTACCATCATCTGCAGAAGCTGTAAATCTAGTGCTATAATTCTGAATTCTGTGATAGTTATTGTTGGTGATGTTGCTGTTGTTTTGTGTGTCTGTGGGTTTGTAATTACCACATTATGAGGACCAAAAGTCACCACAATGTGTTACTTTTTAGCTTGCGTGGACAATTTTCAGATCCCCACAGAAAGATGTAATGCAATAAAAATAAAAATGCCCATAGTATGGTTAAGGTTAGGGCTGGGTAGTATGGTGAGGATGGGTAGGATGTCATGTTATAATTAGGGTTTCCCATAGAAATGAATGGAGAGTTCCAACAAAGATATGAATAGGAACCTGCGTGTGTGTGTGTGTGTGTGCGTGTGTGCATGAGAGTATTAGAGGTGTATTGTTCCTGTTATTAATATGAGTGCAGAGCAAGCAGGAGCATGTGACAGGGGAACAGACTGTAAACTGAAGCACTTTTACGGTCAATGCCCATTTCAGGAGCAAAGTGACAGGGCTCCGACATCACAGAAAAAAATATAGACATGGAAATGCTCTTCCCTGCAAAACGAAAAAATGCCGCCCTGCACAGGAAGCTTTGCCTTTGTGCTGTTTGCATCAAGCCTCAGGAACGACGCCTCCTGACGCCCTCATCGGGGACTGGAAGCACCACTGAGCGGTGCCGTGATTGGTCTCAGAGCCTGAGTGACCTCATTACAGGATGGACGGCCTCATGTCCCCGGGCCAGGGCGCGCAGTGCTGGCCCACATATTGGCATTTATACTGCCTGAAGGAGTTACCACAACCCACGTTGCCCCCACCTCCCAAACAGCCTCGCCGCCATAAGGCCGCCTGGAGGGGCCGGATGATTAGGATCGGATGGGGTCGCTGGAAAAACCCAAGGACAGAACATCAGAGCTGTCAGCCAGGGATGCTAACTTGGAACCCCTGACAGTCCAAGGCATATTCAAGCCAATACTTCCAGATAATATCAACCAATTCCCAAGCTCTACTATTGGGAAACACCTACAGCTGGAAAGACCTTTGGAGGGTTCTTAATTACATTGCCACATGTAGCAGTGACCTGCATGAAAGGTGTTGTCATGTGACATGCATCTCCTGCTAGGTTGGACGCTCTTATAATTATGAAACTGGCAGGACAACGAGCAGATGTGAACTTCAGCGTTCATCAATGGCATAAGACAGTGGGGTCTGAAACACGTTGATGAAAGGAGCTAATCCATGCATGTACAGGGGGGGACAATAAAACTGAAACACCTGCTCAATAGTGTTTGAGGTTTCACACCTGTATATGCACGGCCTTGTGGCCAATCTTCACCGATTGCACATTTCATTAGGAAGAGCAGAGTGTGAAGGTTGAATTAGCAGACCAATAGCACAGCTGTACATAAAATACTGCAATCCACACAAAATAATGGGGGACACATCAGAGTCCAAAAAAGGACAAATTGTTGGTTTCCGTCATGTTGGTGCATCTGAGACCAGGACAGCAAGTCATTGCACCCTGAAGGTGGTGCCCTTTATCAGGATGATATTGCGCCAATACACACAGCTAGACTGATGACTGGTGGTTCATCAAGAGTGGTTTGATGAACATGAAAGTGAAGCTGAGCATGTCCTGCACTGTCACCAGATCTGAATATTCCTGAGCCACTTTGGGGGTGTTTTGGAGAAGCGAGTCAGGAAACGTTTTCCTCCCCCAGCATCACGTAGGGACCTGGCCACTGTTCTGCAGGAGAAATGGCTCAGAATCCCTCTGGTCGCTGTGCAGGACTTGTATCTGTCATTCCCAAGACAAATTGATACTGTATTGACCTCAAAAGGAGGCCCTATGCCATACTAATAAATTATTGTGGTCTAAAAACAGGTGTCTCAGTGTCATTGTCCAACCCCTATATCTTCCAACCTTCTCTTGCTGAAGGCTTATCGCTGGCAGCAGAGGTTACAGGGCAGGATGTAATCGCTGGACGAGGTATCAGTCCATACAGGACACACTCATGCACGCAATTATAAACTACA
>JAODKN010000042.1:2014522-2029482 GCA_026774425.1 Petrocephalus zakoni | reverse complement strand
GGAGTGTGACTGCAGGTGCCGGAGTGTGACTGCAGGGGCCGGGTAGTTAGTACAAGGGGCCGGAGTGTAAATGCAGTGGCCCGAGGGTTACTTCAAGGGGCGGGCGGTGAAATGAATGGGGCGGGGTGGAGGGTACTGGTCATAGTGCCGAGCAGATGGACAGGTGACCATACAGGCCATGACATGACATTCCCGTCGACTGGCAGCTGGCTCATGTCAGGAGAGCTCCAGGCCCTCGATGGGATGAGCGAGCGGGCATGTGACTGGCCGTCTACCACCTCTTGTGGGTCAGTGCGGCACAGTGGTAGACTTCACCGGGGAGAGCTTCACTCCTGTCAAGCAGAGCCAGAAACTCTTGGATCTCCTGGGAATCCCCTGCAAGGGAACATGAGGGATATCAAAAACGGACGTGGAAAAGGCAGTATATCATTCCCAAAGGAAAGACCAGACTTCATTTCAGAGGAACCATTTTGTTCCAGTAACAAAGGATTGTGTTTTAATCAGGACAAAAGTGAAAAGTTAGCATTACCTATGAATCCCAAGTGGAGAAAGAGAGCTTAAAAAGGCTAAAGTGAGGAAAGCGTCTGTGAAGATTAAAGTCACATGCCACTGACAAACATGCTCGTCTGAACAGTATGACACTTTCTTTGTATATCCACTAGATGGCAGCAGCCTGGCTTAGTTCCAGTGAACGTGCACACATGTTGGCAGTGAGTGATGGTACATAGACTGAATCTGAGTCGGAATGGATGGAGAGCAGCAGTTGTGTTACAGAACTAATGGCAGTCATATGGACGAACATCTTCCAAGCCCCATGTGTTAAATTTGTTCCCCACACTGTGGCTATACAAAGTGCCCTCCACATTATGGTGATCGCCCTGGCCACTTTGTTGCCTTCGTTCTACCTTGTGAAACTAATTTGTGGTTAGTTTAAGAGTCCTTTGTGCAGTGAACCCACAGCATAGCTGTGAGCATTAGGACTTAGTCATGCCGTGAACATAGATCACGCACCATGCTTCGGGACACCATGAGGTCCTCTGGGTGTCTTCCAATGACTGTACTACTCAAGCTACGGGCTACGCGACGCATGTTCTCCACACTGTACAGCTGCGTCTCGCCTTGTCCCTCATCCTCCACAGCAACAGCACGCTCCTCTCCCAGGTCATCCGAACCGCATGACTCCATTGGCTGTAGCTCATGGCTGGAAGCAGGAGTAGACTGGCGAGAAGACGAGAGACACTCAACATAGTCAACCCTGGTCAACCACACATCTCAGTTCAGCTCTCAGAAGATGGCCCCCACCTGTCAAACCATCTTTACCGAGGACTTGTACATTAGTTTCCTCCCATGGCCATTCTGTGTATGGGCAGTTTGAGGTTCTTACCACATAAGAGTAGACCAGAGAGGATCTGCCGCCAGGGGCCTGGTACACACTCTTCTCTATCTCGGCGGTAGGGGTTTTGGAGCGCCCACCAATCGCCTTCCCAGACAGCTGCCTCTCACCAGCTGCAGGAACTGAAAGACAAAAGAATAATAATAATAATAATAATAATAATAATAATACCAGAGGAGAGTGAGTTTACACCATTTCTGGCTCCTTTCATCAACATACTATGACTTATATATGACTTATATACTATGACATATTCTCAATATGTTGCACGAAGAACAAATGCATAATATGAAAATGTTTCATTTGGGTGAATTGGTTACCTGATGTTGCTCCAGATGGTGAAAAGATGCTCTGCAAGGTCTTTCGAGGATATGTAAGGTCCCGTAGGCTTGCCGAGTGGAGGACTTCCAGCTCCTCATCCGGAGAGTCGGTGACATCATGCCATAAGTTAGTGGCAGGCTGAGTGTTACCGGAAGCCTTGGAGTTTTCAGCCTGGGATTTTCCCTCTATAGAGGGATCTGGTGGATCAAGCACTAGCTGAGAGGAAGAAGGACATCCAGGCATGCTGGAACTGGAGCAAAACTGACGGCTGGGTGAAGTGCAAAATGCCATAACAACACTGTCCGGCCTGTCCAGGCTCCACGATGACCAGTAGCGAACAGCATTGGAAGGTGGCTGCAGCGGAGGGATGGTGCAGGGAGGGGCAGGCGGGCAAATTTGAGGAGGGGTCTGCACTGGATGTTGGGTAGGAGACCCTAGATATTTGCAGCTCTTCCTCTCTGCAGAGGGCTCTACCGGCGATGCTGCTAGAGTCTGTGGAGCCACCGGTTTATTAGCTGAGCTTTGGTCAGGGATTTTAATGGAGCTCTGGTAGGCCAAAGCTGTAGTTGCGAGGAGAGGTTGGGGTTGGGGTTGGGGCTGGGAGCTTTGGGTACAGCCCTCCCTCTTGCTTCCTGGGGTCTTCCAGAAGTCTAGGGGCAGCAAGGTGTGGTGTTGATGGGCAGACTCTACTTCTTGACCTGAGGATGGATTTATACTGGAGGCCTCAGACCCGTCCCGGCGATTTAGGTGGTCCTGCCCTTCCCTTCTCATCTCCTGCTCTCCCAGCTCTGAACCAGCCGGCAGATTCTCTGGGTGCTCCCCAATGGGGCCCTTGCTCTGCCCCGCAGGTTGGGGGGAGCAGGGAGATGGGTGGCTCAAGGGTCCAGGGTGCAAGTTTCTAGAAAGGGAGAAGGTTTGACTAGGGAGAGGAGAGGGCGGGGCCAGAGGTGCATCCTGGTCTGCATCCCAGTCCTCTTCCTGATGGGTCGTCAGCAGTATTTTGACCGTGCCAGGCTGTTCACTGAACGGGTTGGGATGGGGTTGGGATGGGGATTGGGAAAGGGGAACAGGGTTCAGGAAAGTGAATAAGGTAGATAAATGAATCTCATCTGATGAGCAAATGAAACATCAAGTTTAAAAGCGGACTCCGGGCAAAGTCTCTTGCTTGATACTCTGAACTAATGCCTAAAAATTTCCAACGACTCAGTTCTAGGGCATGCCGTAGCCCAACACACGAAACGCCTCTTTTGTACCTTTGCAGCTGCTGTGCTGTTCATCGTGCTGAAAGTCAAGGAAGAAAAGCTGGATGGTGGAGGATGTATCTTCAAAATACACTCTTCACAAATGGAGATACATATAAAACCACACATGCACTTCTTCTGTAAAAGTGGACGGCATCTGACCCATCGAAGTATGTCCAGACATTCGAAAAGGGCTCAGTTGACTATCTGTGCTCATCCTTTTCTTCTGAACCAGTCCAGAAGAGGTAAGCATTTGATACATCATCCCACAAATCTTACTGCATGGATTTTTTTATCAAAGATCTCCTTCAGCATTTATCAGGTACTCAACCAAGACATCAGACCTATGGCAGCCAGATATCTTGTAGCTGAAGATGCTACGGACCCTAAGCATGAGCGTAGTGGCACACATTAAAAGCAAATGGCCATTTGAGCATTGATATACTGGTGAGAGATTTCAGTAAAACTGCCTTTTGGGGCTTGGGGATGCAAAAACGAGATTTCAGTCTGGGGATGACTAGTAAGAAATATCCAGCCAGAAATGACGGCCAGTTCTACACCTTACTTCACCATCCCTACAAACACCTCTGGAGACAGACCCCTGGGATGAGTTAAACCAGCTGAAGGAGGCTTGGAGGATTTAGCATAATGCTCAGTTTAGTATGAAAGGGCAAGAACTTGTAAAATTCCCCCAAGTGAGATTAGTCATAGTGCTGACTTGGGTGAAATTCAAAGACTAGTCGCCACTCAAAATTACTGGACCTCTAGTGAACATTTCTTTTTCTGATCTAAATTCGTCTCTAAGTCGTGTTTCAATTTTTGCCCGGTGTTATTCAGGATTTTGAATTCTCTAATCAAGGGCCCACAAAGATACCTTTAAATATAATTTCAGAGGCCATTAGCTATGTTAATTAGATCCTGTTTGGGGGGGGTTTACTTAAAACTTTACTCATGTCAGAAACCTGATTAATGAAACCCTATTCATGTCCGCTCCTGTACTACATTGTTCATTATTAGTATTTCATTCATTAGTATTTGCGTAGGTTTCAGAGCAGGCGGGGCGATAAATCATGCCAGCGCATAAATCGATGCTGAAAAGCGACAGTGCAGAGACGGGTTATTGCGGCTCTCCTGCACTTCCCCTGTAACTGCATATGCTGCTCTTCGCTCATTAAGGCTGCAGCCTCACACTCGAGCTTGTTGCAGAAACATCACCGGAAGCTACAGCAGGCGCTCCTCAGACAGCCGTAATGGACAGCGAGACGCGAAAGGCAATTTTCCCATTTAAAAAGATTGGCGGTGGCTTTATGTTGCGATGTTCCAGAGCCTGCCTTAATCTTTGATGGAAGACTGAGTGACGGACGGCTCATAGAAGCTCTGAACTTACGCCCCGGCGCTTATAAAGCAGGCCCAGATTAAAGAAATGATACAATCAACCACACGCAGGAGTAGGTGAAGACGTACAGAAATGGACACACACTTTGACCAACAACCTAGAGCGGTACAGAACAAGTCACACGTTCAATTCAGCGAAAAACAGGACGAGGCACGAGCAGCGTTCGGGTGACATTCAGTCCAAGTTCCAAGATGGCAACCTACTCAACGTGTTTGTGAGAGAACCTCAGAAGACAGCAAATGTCACTAAGAACCCCCCCCCCGCCCCACCTCAAAAGGTGAAGAACTAAGAGTGATGGAATGGGGATCAAATTCCAACCAAAGAAATTAAAAAGGTCAATAGTGAATTAGTGACAGGCACCGCGCGGGACACACACAGGAGACAGTCGTGGTACCTGGGAGGCCCCTCCAGCTGTGGCTGCTCCTGCTCCAGCGGCTGCATGCGCTGCTGTAGGCCCCGCGCTCTCCTCATGCACTTTTGCAGCTTCTTATCAGCAGCCATAGTCCTGCTATGAGTGTTAGCACTGCCCTCATGCATGGTAAGTCTTAGTTTAGCTAAAGGAAAACAACGACAAAACAAACAAAAAGGAAAACAACAAAACGAAAGAAAACAATGCAAAGAAAGGGAAGCACAAAGAAAACGCAGGACACAGAAGAGCCAGGTTATGAGGGGCATGCATACCGTTTGTTTGTTACCCAACAAAAACAAAAACAGGTTGAGACAACGTCATGGGAGGGGGGTGGGGCCGAGGACTAGAGATGGCTGCATCTCACAGCTCACAAGCCGAGACAGTTTGTACTCCGTCTTTGAAATTTGGTCTATCAGCATTATATGCCTGCATCCTCTGCAGTGAAAAATACACATTTGCTAACACCAGACAAAAATCAGATGGGGAAAGCTCCAGGCATAGTCTACTGCTTTTAAGAATAAAATTGGAGTTGCAGTTTTTTCATAACAGGAGACTACAGAATGGGAAGTTCAGTGTCTGACGTTTTCTCAAAACAGCAGCAGATCAAAGTTTAGATGCTCATTGGAATCGCGAGGGGGAAAATCTGTTAAGTTGTTTCTGGATGGAAGTTTAAAGGCATTAAAAACGTCTTCAGCACACAATGAAGGAGTGAGGGGACTTGTGCTGAAGACGTTTTTAAATTCATATGGAAAATAGAAAACATTAAACTACACAAAAAAAAAGATCCAGGGTAAGAATCTACTCAAGATATAAATAATGACACAAAGCAAGACAGACCAACAGTGACAGATTGACGTCCAGACAGACAGACAAATACATAAAGCATTAAGGGGTCATTTTGGGGATCCTGCATTGCTCCTCAGCTGTAACACTGGGGCAACGAGCCGTACCCAAACTGGGAATCGGTTTATCTATGGAGGAGGCAGTATACAGGTATATACAGTATAGTGGGAGGCCAGAGGGGCACTGTTTCTAGCTGATAGCTGATTGGCCACTGGAGGCCCCCCTCCCCTATCATTCACCCATTCAAGACATATCATTGGCTACTGATAAGTTTGGCCCCACTGTATGAATTACGGCCCCCTTTAAGCCCTGAGGCCCAGGCATGAAAAAGAGGACAAACCTTTGGTGAAAAGCAGGGATACATGGTGGGGGGGGTGTTATTATACAGTGCTGTAAGCGGGCGGCCGTGTTTTTCACTTGTAGTCTAGCTGGTTAACATAGGAAGTGGCCATCTTACAAAGCACCTCACTTCCTGTCCGGCTGTAAGAGCAGCTAGGAAGCAGCAAACCGACCTGGATTATAGTTTCCAAGAGACGTTTAAAAATAGGGCGGCTGTGCAAATCTATACAGACTACATTGTTCCAGTTCATTAATCATTTAAATTGGTTTTCCACTTCTGGGGAGAAAAAAAAACAAATTCCTTTTTTCAACACCCCTGTGCCTAAGATGCAGACCTCCATTTCTAACTTTAATGTGGAATACGGCGCAGGGGGCGGTCACACCGCGCGGGAGCTTATTACGCCCTCCGCCTGGACCGCACCGAGGTCCGAGCGGTGGCGGGTGAGTGCCTGGGAATCCGAGCAGAATGTGGAATGACAGGAGGAGAGAGGGGATGGACAGACAGAGGGAGGGGGGAGCAGACAGGGGGGAAGGACAGAGAGCAGTGGGGTGGTTATGGGGTAGTAGCGGCAGGCAGTGGCAGGTTAGGGTTACTTACACACAGCCTGGTGGCAGACGGAGAGAGCCGCCACCACGTCGCCTCCCTGCTCGAGCTGCAGCGACCGCTCGAACAGAGACTCGGCCTCGACAAGCGAGCGCTCGAGGCCGGCCCCCTTCCCTGCGGATAACACAGCGAGGCAGGGGGCTGTGAGCGGAGGGAGGCAGGGGAGGGGGCGGCCCGGGAGAGGGGGGGCGGGCAGCGTCTGTGCTGAGAGCCCCCCCCCACTCGGGGCTGACTCCCAGGAGATTCCGGCCAGGCCCCCGGCAGGCCGCCTGTCTGTGTGTGTCCCCAAGAAACGCGGCGCATAATCAGCAGGACCCGTCTTTACAGCGAAAGCCGGGCCCGGGACCTCATCCTATATGTTTTCAGACTGATTCTCACTAAACGACTGGTCCAACACTCCGTCCAGCCAGGACCTGTACACCTGCCAGCGAGCCATGTTCTTCTGGCCAGGCTTAAGCAGTCATCCTACCCTACTCCCCGAAAGGGGCGAGCCTCCCGCACCCCGCCGCCGAATGCGCCCCCCGCACCCCCACGCGCCTCCTGCCCCGCTCCTCGTGGTTACCCTGGTTCTGCAGCTCGTCCAGGTCCATGAACTTGCTGGGCCGTGGATTGAAGCCCATGGCGGCCTCCCGCTCGCGCTCCTGCTTCCGCTGCAGCTCCTGCTGCCGCGCCCGGCGTGCCACCTCCTCCTGGAGCTCGTCCAGCTCGCTGCGGCCCTCCCCTGCAGGCGCGCACACAAACACACACACACACACACAGAAACACACACAAGTGTTTTCGAAAATTTTACTGAGCAGTCGGCAAAAGGCACTGGGTGGGGGGTATACACCAGACACATGCACACACACACACACACACACACACAGGTGTGGCTGCCAACACAGCAGTTGCGCTCGTTCACCCACCCAGACTCAAGTGACTGCTGCTCCAAGAAGCCGCCCTGGAGTGCTGCAGAATGGCCCCACTGCTCTTGGATTTGGGCACGCTGCGCCAGGACGGGCCTGACATTAAATGTTTCTTCGCTCCCACGTCCCTGTCATGGAGAAGGACAGCAACCTACATTCTCGCGGTCGAGCGGCCGAGCGAGAGACCAGCTGTGTTCCTGTTTGCGCTGTTTAAGGTGTAGGGTAGGAACCTCATGGAAGTGAGTCCGACTGAGTCTCATGCCCATGTGAGCTATGTAGGATGTGACCTGCTTCCCCAGATTGGCCTGAAGGCGTGTGAGCTCTGGCGGACCTCGTCTCTGGGGACTTTACACCCATGTAAGATGTGTTGGATGTGCCCTCCCCTTCGCAGTGTGTCTGAACGTGTGTGTGACCTGTGTGGGACTCTGTCTCTCTCTCAAGCGGTTTCATTGGGTACCTGCATGAGCTGCGGTGGACCCTGCCTTTCTCCAGCTGTGTGTGTACCTGTGTGAGCCGGCACTGGGCCCCTCGCTAAGGGGCATGTCCATGCTCACAGGGCTGTTGCTGTTCCTCTCGCTGCTTTCATAACCACTTTCCATCCTCTGGATCAAACGCGGCTGGTGCTCCAGGCTGTGCAGTGACTGAGGGAGAGGCGGGGCCAGGTACCCGCTGCTTCTGACAAGCACCTCCGGACCTCCTGTCCCGTGCCCGACAGCTGCCGAAGTCCCGGGCAACACCTCACCCCGGCTCCCGCTCTCCTCCAGCAGCGGAGAGGGCCCCAGGGGGCCAAACCCGGCCTGCCGCCATCGCTCCCGGCTGAAAATGCTGTCGATGTTCAGGGCTTCTCTCCTGGGCCTCCAGGCTGGCCGGTAGCGCCCCCCGGAGGAACTGGACTTGGACTCGCTGCTGGTGCTCTCGTTCTCCCAGTCACGCACCCTCGCCCCCGGCTCCAAGCTGCCCATGCCCGAGCTGGAGGACAGCGAGAGGGGCCGGCTGTGGACCATGCTGCCACCCATGGCCTCCTTGAAGTCCTTCAGCCGGCTGGTGGACGGCCTGGGCAGCGTCCGTGGAACCAGGGGCTCCTTCAGGATCTCCCCTGCACAGGATGGAGGAAACGCTGTGAATCCACGAGACTAAGGGGAGGGAGATGTGAAAAATGAACAGAGAGAGGAGAAGCAGAAGGACAGACGGAGCACACCTGTGTGTGACGGGAGGAAGACTGTGAAAAGTACACTGGAAAAACTGAAACTGAAAGCATGTTAAACTGAAACTGAAAGCACGTTAAATTGAAACCGATCAGTTGGCTCCCTGAGATTAGCTTCTAAATTAAGCTGAAAACCACGGGTTTCTCATGTAATGCTTCTTTTTCTGAACAGGTTCTGTTCGCGTCACGCGCTAGACGTTTTGTTTTGACCCACACCATCGCCAGATCCGCAATGGTCAATCTGAACGGAACCCTAAGAACGGAACCCTAAGTAGGGAACCCTAAGAACGGAACCCTAAGAAGGGAACGCCGCTCCACCTGCAGGATCCGCGCCGCCGTGGCAGATGGGGTCGCCGTCCAGGTTACAGACGACCGTGCCCTGAGAATCACAGGAGAAGCGGCTGGCCATGGACTCGTGGTGCTTGTGGGGGCGATGGTGGGAGCAGCTCTCTGTCGAGGAGTCCGTGCGTGTGTCGCTGGAGATCGATGGCTCACGACCTGGAAGTGAACCAGAGACACTGTGTCAAAAATGGGCGCCTTAAACACGCGGATTCCTGAACTGGCAGAGTCCGTTATTAATTAGGCTTCGCTGAGCTGCTGACTGCACGAGTCACGCAATTAAAATCATGTTAAACTCTAAGACAGGATGAATAACTGAATAGCTGCATAATGGATTAACCGAAATGATGAAAAATTACTTGATGCTTCCAGACGTTTCGGCTTTTACCCAGAAATGCATAAAGTCATTATTTAAATTAATCACTTATTGTGTGATAATGGGTTTCGAACTACCAGCTAATGTACTAAAAAAATTCAAACCAGTGATTCGGGTTCACAAATGAGCAAACAATGGGAATCTATTTTATTCTTAGTTATTTTTCAAATTGTTCCTCAAGGGATAAGTCCATAACATGGCTCAAAATGTGTGAGGCATCCAATTCAGACTCAGCAGCATGGTGGCCTTCTATCTGTGTGGTTCCAGTTCCTGCGTGGAGCTGAGATCTTCTGCCTAGGCTTCCTCTCAGGTTTCAATGACATTGTGGTTTGGGGAAACTAGTGTCGCTGCACCGGTGTCTGATGGTCTGTCCTTCTCAAGGTTAGCTACGGGCTCACCGATGGTTCACATCAGTGGATCTAGAATTTGCATTAATTCATAAATTCAGGTCTAACTCATAGAAATGAATCAGGAGCTCAGGCCTTACCTGAAAAACTATATTACAAAGTCGATTGACACTATGGTAAGCAATGAAAATCAGCCTAACAGATCCCTGTCATGCAATCAGTCACATGACAGGTCACATGATAGACCTTCACATCTGAGACCCACCAAGTCTTCCTGGCACTCTTAGTTCAGGCCAGTCTGTAACTATTCATGAATTTTAAATGAGTGATAATTGAAATCCATTAACGAGCGAAAATCCTGAGACTTGCTCTGGGGCAGGATCGGCCAATTGTTAATCAGTGCACAGCGGCGCTGGCCCGCCCTGCCCTGGCGAGCGGCCATTACCAGAGTCTTCGCTGTCGTATCCGGCCTTGCTGCAGCGGTGCAGGTGCAGCTGCGGGGGGGCGTCCTGTGCCGACACCGGTGTGCCCCGTGGGTCGGCGTACAGCAGCAGCAGGGGCTGGTAGTGGCTCTTTATACAGCGGGACACCACGTCCTTCCACTTGGGCCCGATCTGGACAGAGGGACACAGAGGGAGGCAGAGAGGGCCGTTTCTTAGCAACGCCGGAACCGCGGCTCCCTGCGCCTTACTGCGTTTCATGTCACACCGCTGCAGCACAACCCTACACAAGCAGGGGCCTCGCTCGCAAAGTCACTTTCTGAGTAATAGCTGGCGAGTCGGAAGACGGTAGCTAGCTGATTGGTTAGCGGAACATGCTGCTTCAGTGTCTCCTAAATAAGGAACGCATTTATTTAATGTTTAGTAAGGTAAGGTAAGTAAGGTTCAATTGTTATCAATAACTGTGTACAAGTGCATAGTGAGATGAAACAACGTACCTCCATGATCACATTGCACATATAATGGAAACAATAGAAAATAACTACAGCATACTACACAATAACAACAGCTATCCAAAGTGTAGACAGTGGGCATTAGACATAAAACACAAGACAATATAACAATAACAATCTAATTGCAGATGTATTACAAAAAAAGCTTTTATATCTGAAAAATATGGGTTGTGTAGTGGCAAACACCACTGCTGTACACAGCTTACAGGCCACTTCATGAATGTGTATGTACCAGGGAGAGAGGCGCCCCCCGCAGGTTACAGTTAGGGTTCACACGTTCGGCTCACTGTGCCACGACCTCAGTGAGTAAAAGCTGAGCTTTGCTTTCCCTTACTGCCAGGAATTTTGTTCACACATCCATTATCTAAAACCACTTTTTAAGGCCACCCCCAATCCTGTAGCCATTTAAAGTCTCCTGTACCCCCCACGCAACCACACTGTGTGGCTCTGTCCCACCCAGAGTCATCCTCATGATCCACCGAGGCCGTACGTCTCACCTCTTTCACCTGGGCGTCATCAAAGTACATCCACTTGCGGATCTTGGTCTGGAAGAAGAAGGTGGAGTAGTGTTTCCCGTAGTAGCAGACCATCCCCACCAGGTAGAGCTCCGTCTGTTTGGCTCGGTCATCCGTGACGCGGTAGAAGAGCTGCAGCGGAGACAGGCACGGGTTAAAGTGCGGGAAGGGTGTAGGGCATGATGTACTGATGTACAGATAGACCAATAGATAGATAAACTTGATCAATATAGATAAAAGTATGTCAATAAACAGCAACAGTGAAAAGGATATTAATAGTATTGCACAGAATTATGAAGTAATGGCTCATACTGTAGCTCACAGCATACACCCTCCTATCATCACAAATATGACGGCCAGCGATGTAGCTGGGGCCGCCCCGCCGAATGGGAGCTATGTGGGTAAGAAAGCCAGCTGAGGAACCAGAGAGACCTGGCGCACTGGAAAAAATGGCCAGCTGGGCTGAGGGAGGAGGAGGTGAAAGAGGCAGAACACTGAGCAAAAGTGCCAGCTGGGCTTACAGAGGAGGGGGAAGAAGGCAGAGCACTGAGCAAAGGGGCCGGCTAGGCTTACAGAGGAGGTGAAAAAGGCAGAGCACTGAGCAAAGGGGCCGGCTGGGCTGATGGAGAAGGGGGTGAAAAAGGCAGAGCACGGAGCAAAGGGGCCGACTGGGCTTACAGAGGAGGGGGAAGAAGGCAGAGCACTGTGCAAAGGGGCCGGCTGGGCTTACAGAGAAGGGGGAGAAAGGCAGAGCACTGTGCAAAGGGGCCAGCTGGGCTTACAGAGGAGGGGGTAGAAGGCAGAGCACTGTACAAAGGGGCTGGCTGGGCTTACAGAGGAGGGGGAGAAAGGCAGATCACTGTGCAAAGGGGCCGGCTGGGCTTACAGAGGAGAGGGAAGAAGGCAGAGCACTGTACAAAGGGACTGGCTGGGCTTACAGAGGAGGGGGAGAAAGGCAGAGCACTGTGCAAAGGGGCCGGCTGGGCTTACAGAGGAGAGGGAAGAAGGCAGAGCTCTGTGCAAAGGGGCCGGCTGGGCTTACAGAGGAGAGGGAAGAAGGCAGAGCACAGAGCAAAGGGGCCGGCTGGGCTTACAGAGGAAAGGGAAGAAGGCAGAGCACTGTGCAAAGGGGCCGGCTGGGCTTACAGAGGAGGGGGAAGAAGGCAGAGCACAGAGCAAAGGGGCCGGCTGGGCTTACTGAGGAGAGGGAAGAAGGCAGAGCACTGTGCAAAGGGGCCGGCTGGGCTTACAGAGGAGGAGAGAGACTCAGAGAGGAGAAACATCAATAGGAGAGGCAGCTGTGCTGGGAAATGGAGAGGACAAGGAGGAGAAAAAGAGTCGACTATTTTTAGAGTGCGGAGGGTTGTGTTCTGATATACAGGGGAGCACTGCAATATTACCACATGCCCGCACACGCCCTACTTAACCATGCAATGCTTTTCAAAGTGGTTCAGAGTGTCAGAACATGTCTGTGTCACGTTTCTTGCTGCTAATCAGTCCTCTCAACAGACCACCCAGGGGGTACCCTATCTGGCAGCACATTTTCGGAAAACACCTTTGCCAATACAAATCTTAATCCCTGGAAAACAAACTTACTGGCTGCCTTCAACAACTTCATGAGGTGTGTTAAATGTTATCATGTGGCAGAATTACGCAAGCATCTGTTTTCCATTACTAATGACTACTGTCATGATAGAAAGCGCAGCATGGGAGACACCCTGATCAGGCAGCATATAAACACACACACAAAGTCCATATTTCTATCTTTTTTGGGGACTCTTCATTTCTATGACTATAACCCTAATCCCGACAATGAGAACCTTAAAAACGCATTTTTGGTTTTTAGTTGTGGTCACAGGTTTTTCTAAAACAGCAGACATAAGTGATGCATGTGTGAAGTGTGTCAGCCGGGAACAAGCCCCTTACATCACCCAGACGCAGACAGGTGCCCAGGCTGTGGATAACGTCCTCAGCCAGGTCCGAATGGTCCGAGTCCCAGACCAAGCCTATAGTGATGATTTCTGGGGAGTTCATCAGGACTCGCCGGATTCGGAGCATCTCCCCGCAGTTGCCCTGAAACAAGATGGGTTGAGTAACTTTTGTGGCAGTAAGGATTTATCACACTTCATGAAAATGAAAAAGAAAAATACTCCACAAACATTTGTGTTTCAGCAATTGTGAAATAGCATGCTTATTTATGGCAGTGCCAGGTGATGGTGGGGGAGGGCTCATGTCTGCCGGTGGAATTCCCCGAAGGGGCCGTGCCATTGTGTCGTGAAGCCTCCCGTTCAACACTACAGTGTTAAAGATGCTCGGTGGCAAAGATGCTCGCTGGCATTAATCATAGAGGAGGACTGCATGCTGCACAAGAGACTAGTAAGCAAGTACAGAAATGACACGAGGGGGGGGGGGGTGCTGGGGCAGGATTCAGGTATCCTCACAGGCAACTCCATCCATCATCCTCTGACACGACCCGGTTCCCTGGCGTCAGCACCACCTCCGGCTCAACAGCGCCAACGTCGGCGGAAGGCCAGAGTCCGCGCTGATCATTAGCCAAGCCCCCCCTACCTTCTCCCCTGTGTACATATCTGGCGCCCTCTAGCTGCCGAAAATGAATGGGGCACCGCTAGGGCTGGCATGGCGACCGGAGGACGACTGGGTGCCGCGTCGTGCCAGTGTCACAGCGGGTCACGCCGGAACCAAAGGAACGTCCGGTTCCCATCTCTCGGCATGGGCAAACGCCACCTGGACCATGAGTTAAGGGACGTGCGAGAGGCACGAAAATGTGCGCCTGGCGTGAAAACGCGGAAAAGGCACTTTACCCTGCCACAAAGACGGATCCGAACTGCCTCCAATTTTCCGGATTGTTAGATTCGGGCCCTTTGCTTTCCAGAGCCACAGCTTGCCCGGACCAGAGCGGGATGAACAAGCAGCCCAGAGGTCCAGCAAGGACCTGACAGGACAGGATTGAGGGGGGGTTATAATGCTAGCCTTGTTTCCTTGAGGACGTTGGAGGCAGCAGGTTGGCACAGGCTGGCACCAGCTTCTCGCAGGAAGGGATTATGCAGGGAGCTGGACGCCTGAGCACGCAGAACAGACAGGCCCAGAGCCTCAACCTCGCTTTAACTTGGGGGGGCGGGGATGTGAGGGAATGGAGAGCAGGCAGAGGGGAAACAACGGGGCTTAATATTTTAAAGACTGTCGAACAAATCAACCAAAGTGGGCACTGAAGGATGTTTCTGAAGCGGGCAGCGTTTACAAAACGCAGAGTGGCTGGGGGGGTAATGAAATTTCATCAGCCAGCCCCCCTAATACTGACTCAGGACTCACTCCATGCCAGCCCCTACAACCAAGGCTTGGGAGTTTCTCCATGCCAGTCCCCCTGACGCTGGCTTGGGAATCTCTCCATACCAGTCCCTCCGATGCTGGCTTGGGTGTCACTCCATACCAGTCCCTCGGACACCAGCTTGGGTGTCGCTCCATGCCAGCCCCTCTGATGCCGATTTGGGAGTCGCTCTATGCCAGTCCCTCGGACGCAGGCTTGGGAATCTCTCCATACCAGTCCCTCCGATGCTGGCTTGGGTGTCGCTCCATACCAGCCCCTCGGACGCAGGCTTGGGAGTCACTCCATACCAGTCCCTCCGATGCTGGCTTGGGTGTCGCTCCATACCAGCCCCTCGGACGCAGGCTTGGGTGTCACTCCATACCAGTCCCTCCGATGCTGGCTTGGGTGTCGCTCCATACCAGCCCCTCGGACGCAGGCTTGGGAGTCACTC
>JAODKN010000042.1:2002389-2014422 GCA_026774425.1 Petrocephalus zakoni | reverse complement strand
CTCTCTCCATACCACTCCCTCCGACCCTGGCTTGTGCTTCTCTCCTTACCATCCCCTCGGACTCTTGCTTGGGAGTCACTCCATACCAGTCCCTCCGATGCTGGCTTGGGAGTCACTCCATACCAGCCCCTCGGACGCAGGCTTGGGAGTCACTCCATACCAGTCCCTCGGACACCAGCTTGGGTGTCGCAACATGCCAGCCCCTCTGATGCCGATTCGGGAGTCGCTCCATGCCAGCCCCTCTGATGCCGATTTGGGAGTCTCTCCATGCCGCGCACGGTCTGCAGTGTGTCTGTGCCTCAGACAGCTGCCCGCCTGTCCCTGACGCAGAGGCTCTCCGGCCTGGGCCTCTCCTCCACCAGCTCCTTCAGGGAGCTCTTTATTTTTTTAAGCTGGCCCAGTTCCCAGGCTCTCAGAGCCATAGAAGCCCACAAAGGGCCGTTTCTCCCAGGGCGGGCAGACCTGCTGGCATCTGGCTGTGCACTAAGCGGGCACTTGTGTGGGCAACTATGTCATGCATACATATCAGCAGGCAGGCATAAAATGGTGGGGTAATGTGATCACATGCAGTGTGTCGGGGCCTCGTTGGGTCTTTGGTGTGACTCAGACATGCTCCGTGACCTGTTGGCCTGGTACCCTGAGGTATCTATTCCTCAAATGTCCTGCAGGTCCTACCAACAATTACAGGAGTCCCATGGAGGTGATGCTGTCTGTCCCTGTGACTCTCTTTCCCTTCTGCTGTTAACGCCACCTCTAAAGTCACCACCCAAGCCACCACCTCCACCCCGGTAACCATCTCAGTCCCTCCCCAAGCACTGAGCACCTCTCATCTGCTTCTGAAGGCTTCTGACGGTGTCACGCATTCGATCGGACTTGATCGGGTTATCACCACTCAACCACTCATCCGCATGGGACCACTCTTGGTCACAAGCAGTCACTACGGCCCCAACGGGCCCCAAAGTTACTTTTTGAGTGGGGCCCCAGAATTAAGAAACCTGTCCCCTGGTCATAGGAGGAACTAACATAGCAATCATGTGTAAATGAGTCCGGTGTGCGTACGGGGACTTACTGTAGCACATCTGCCAAGACAGGCACGGTTCCCGAAGAGATATGTCATGTATACCATGCGGTGCTGCGACGGAGCTCACCGGACAGCTGCGGAGGTCCCCCATGGTGCTGGCATTGCGGAGCAGCTCCCCGAACATGTCTGGCGTGGGTTTCTCACGGCACTCCAGCATGCGCACTGCCTGGTTACTGCAGCACAGGGGCACATGCGACAAGCGTCCTCAAGCCCTCGCTGGAGACATCTACCTGAGACTAGCGTCAAATCCGGGACAAACCATTTTGACCAACAATACATGAGCATTTTGCTCCACATTTTGAGAAAGCCCGGTCAGATTCACTTTCACTGAGGGTCACAATGCATGGGGCAATTTTGACAATCAATGTTGCTCGGTCACTTTTCCATTGATATTGGGCAACAAATTTCTATTTGAAAAACTATGAGAGGTACTGGGCAACTTTTCACGATCATCCAGATGCGGGTGAGTTGCCCATTGTCTCACCTGGCTAGCAACTGCCTGGCAACATTGTTTCAAAAAGTTACCATGTAAAGCTTTTATTTTTTTTAACAGCTGTCTCACATCGCTCCAAATCAAAGCTGTCATCCTGTTCAACAGTATACACTCTGCACCCAGCAGACGTTATAACCCCGACCTGGGCACTGTACGGCCCGCGAATGCACTTTCACTGTTTTTATGCTGTTATTGTGTTGGCGAGCAGACGTTTAGGAGAAATGTGTTATTTGTCAGCTCATCTTAAAAAAAGAAAGACTGATATAGTTTTTAATAAGACACTGACTTCTAAGTCCTCTTTTTACTTTAGTCAAAAGGCTAATGCCGTGTGCTTGGTTTGTGGAATACAGACCACTGTGTTTAAGGACTACAATTTGAATCACAATTATGAGACTTTTTACTTCTTGTACAAGTTAATTTAATGCTGGTCTTTGAAAACTGCAAAAACTTGCACATTTTCAAGATAGTTTTTGTGAATTTAGCTTAAATAGTGATATAATACTGGCATTTTTACTATGCTCTATGATGTAATTGCTTAATTGTAACACCTACTCTTACCAGTAGCAGCTAATCAAAACTATACAAGTTACTGCTTCTTATAAACACACCAAATTTATGTTAAGCAGAACTGAGTTCAGCCTATTGGTCCGGTCCTCCACAACAGTCCCAATTTCTCATATAGTCCCCTGGGAAAATTAATTGCCCACCCCTGTCACGTAGCTGTGACTGTCACCCCCATGTGCCCTGTGATGTGTGTTACATGACAGCATGCCCAGGGGAGCAGTAGATAATCCATAACACATACATAAGGCCCCAAGACACCCCCACTCTCAGGAGTGCAGTGGCTAATCCTCTGTTTTAAATGGTGGTGGGGAGGGGGGGGGCATTACATCACACTCCCAGCATGCACTGCCCCGAGGGAGTTGGAGAGGGGGTGGGGAATGGAAATGCCTTCCACAAACCTGCTGCAACTGTGTGCGTGTGTGTGTCCCTTTGTTCTCTGGAGTGGCAGTCAGTGCGTGGTACACATAGCAGCACAGAGGGCGCTGGTCAATCTGCATATCTGATCAGGAATTTACCAGAACGCTACTTTCACAAATAGGACGCCTCAGCAGACTGTGGATTCTGTCTTCTCACCTCTCTGAGATGCTCCGCCCAACTGCCCCCTCCAGTATCTGACCCTCCTTGGGCCACACCCAGCACTGTCACGCTCTGTCTGCTGAGTGCAGTGGGCCAAACTGACTCGTGCATGCTCATGGTAACCTTGATATCGTGCAGCTACACTGAGTACCAAAAAGGTCAAGGCTCCTCCCAGAGTCGGGCCAGACATCTGGTCCTGATGTACGTGAGACAATCTGACGCTGGAGAAGCTGGAGATGAACCAAACCTCCTCCAGGGAGAGTTTCCTGTTCAGTGCCCCTCCCCCTTTCCCCCAGCACTGGCCCAACTTACCAGAGGGATGTGGTGGAGATGTAGTGGACCATCTGGATGAAGGGCAGTGGGTCCGAGGTGGCACCACAGCTGTTGCAAACGCACTAGAGAGGAAACGAGAGACAGCAAAGTTTCTGTCAGTCCCGACAGTGAGGCCACAAAGGGCAGGAGGAGGGGGCCAGCTGATAAACATGCAGTTTTGTGATTGGTCGCCTTACAATAAGCCTGGCCCACCTGCTCGAAAAGTGTCATGGCGAACTTCTGGTGAGGGATACAGTGCTTGGCAGTGCATATGTCCTCCTTGGTCTCATCAGAGATGTGGAAATGGATGCGCATCAGAAGGTTCTCCTGCAGAAAGCATGGACAATTATTATTATTATTATTATTGTTCATAATAATACATCTTTCACCCCTTCATCAGTGTTCACAAAAACAACACCAATGGTTGAAACAGGGACCCCAGGCATGTGAGTACATTGCAGGGCTATAGTAGTGTGCAGGGAAGTGGGTGGTTGCAGGTTCAAGTCCCAGGATTACTTTTCAACAGTGAACCCGCCGGGTTCATAAAGTACAGCAAAGCCGCTGGGTGGCTAGGCGTCATGCGCTAAGCTTCCGCTGCTCTTCCTGGGTCTGCCGGACACATGGCACAGGTTTCCAGCTTGGGGAGTGACCCCACCCTCCGCTGGTCATTCGACCACGAGGCTCAGAAGCAAGGGGAGGCCGGCAAACGCGAGTGCACAAGACATGCCACTGCAGCTCTTTAAAGCTCTCGACGTCAGCAGAATGCGTAACTTGCTACTTGAGCAGAATGGTGTGAGGTAAGGGGTGCGAGCAGGACCATGTGCTGGCACGCAGCCTGAGAGCATTCAATAAAGAAAGCACTCAGCAAATACAGGAGCGATGGTCAGAATTAACGGACGCTCTATAGGGGAAATCAAACTCATTAAACAGTTCTTTAGGAGAAAATAAAGCAATTTAACAGCACTATAGGAGAAAAAGAACCAATTAAATAGCTCTCGAGGAAAATGAACCAGCTGAACAGCTCTTTAGGAAAAAAATTAATGGATTAAACAGCTCTATAGGGGAAAAAGAACCAATTAAACAGCTCTATAGGAGAAAACCAATTTAAAATGCTCTATGGGAGAACACATAATAAAATAGAGGTACTTTAAACATCCCGGTGGGGAAAATGGGTAGCAAAGGCTAGGTAAGAGGACAGGTTAGCCAGCATCCAGTGCCTCTGAAGCAGCTAAGTCAAAGACCTTGCTCAATAATCCAATGGTGATAGGGGTACTCTGCCAGCTACAGGATTCAAACCCATGACCTTCTGGACATGGGCACAGATCCTTAACCTGCTGAGCTGCATACTGCCCAAAAAAATCAGCTGAAAAGCTGCATTGTTAAAAATCAGGGTTATATCTTTCAAAAAACCTTTCCTCTTATTGGTTTTCCGATCCTGTCTGACTGGGTGCTTGCAGTGTGAGGCTGGGGCTGGCATCACATAATGTTTGAAACATAGCAGGCATGTTGGATCTGCAGCGCTGGGTTAGTTCATGGGACCCCGGTGAACAGGGTGAACAGCTGTCAGTTTAGCAGAACTGAGAAAACCTCTGGGAGGAGATGTACACCGGGGTTGACAGGTGGGGTGGTCAGTGGGAATTTGGCTGAGCGGAAGACCAATCAGATTCATTGCTGAAATCAGCCAATCCCCTTCATTAAGCAAAAGTGCAAAAATGCCACTATAAAGGCAGGTAGAGAGTCAGAGTGGTTGGAGGCCTCTGGACAGGGCGACTTACGAAGCACTCAGCTGCATCGTCCATGATCCCCAGCTGGAAGCGCTGCTCATCCTGGAAGGTCTTGGCCAGGGCACTGCGCAGGGCGTCAGAGGGCAGGACCTTCTCGCTGCTGTACTGGAACTGCGCAAAGATGCTCTGCGAGGACAACAGTGATGGTATAGTGACTTAGTGGTGAGTGTGTGTCCCAGTCACCAGGTAGACTTTCAGGCCCAGCTTGGCCAATCTGTGCCACAATTCCACACAAGTTCGGCCGTCGCAGATGTGAAGATATCATTTCTAATCAGCAGATGCTTTTACACAAACTATGTGTGACTGAGAAAGCTGGGCCAGCCAGGCTTTGATCAGGCAGCCTTCCGAAACAGCCTCCAAAGAGAAGACTACATTGTGGACAAAACAGCATCTTCTGAGACTCTCCACAATGCTGCCTTTAAGAAATAATAATCAAGATAAAGCAAATATGGTCAGCGGAAAAAAAAGATGGACACATACAGCCAAAGGAAATGCTCACAGGTCACGCACTGATGATCTGAAATGGGCCGGCCAACACCCTCACTCCCGGATGGACCAGTTCATATCGGCAAGCTGAAAAACCCAGGCTCGGTCCTGCTGGTGGACGGGTGCCCTTCGGTAACACAGCACGCCCCCCCCACCCCCCCCGGCCCCCATTGAGGTTCCATATGCTTTAAATTGGACAGGCTTTGAACATGAGAATGCCTGTCCAACCCTCCCCACACCACCACAATGCAGTCACAAATCTCAGAAGCTGCTGAGCGGAAGACAGCTCCATTGCAGGACCGGGGAGGGTCACCCGAGGAGAAATGTGAGATGCGAGCACTTCCACAGTAAGCAGAAAGTCAGGATGCTGTCAACTTCCAGCAGACCTCCGTGACAGAAGAACATTGCCATTCCACTGACAGGTGCTGTCATACCTCTCCAGGACTTGTAGAGTCCTCCCAGGTTTCACTGTTCTGCTCAGCACAATGCTACTGAAGCAGCCACAGTTCATCTCCTTCCTCTGTCAGCAAGGCACCCACAGATTCAAACTCCCCCCCTCTGAGAGCAACTTGGTACCTGTCCAACTTTGCTCCACACACCCGTGCAGCAGGGGGGCTCTTGCACACAGTGTTGGATGGAGGGCAAGGGCACAGACAGCCAGGGAGGAAGTCTGTGCAAAAACACGCAGATTCCTCCAGCACACAGATTCACTGTGCGTTAGCATTAGCAGCTTAGCATTACTGCATGTTATGTGCTTGTGGATTTGGAGTCCTGAACCCTGTAATCCAGATTTAACCTGCACTACACAGCTTAGTCTATATTATAGATGTCACTAATATACTAGCCAGACACAGTGGCATCATAGTTTAAGTGCTGGACTCTAAACCCCCGAAGGCTAATGGATTAACTCACGAGCACGAGGAGGATGTTGTACCTTCATACATTATTTGAGAGTATAGCAGTAAAGTCATTTCTGAAACCGTTTTGACACAAATTCCATGTGAAGGAGCTCCCAACCAGGTGGCTGCAGTCGGACCTATAACACTGTAGTGCCAGCTATGCTACAGCACTCTGAAGAAGCAGCAGGTCTCGCTAGTGGACTCTCCCGCCTTGCTTGTGGTTCACGACCCGCTGCTGACTCAGGGCTGAGGGGAGCCGGGGGTCCGGGAGTGGGGATCTGGTGAGATTTATAGGCTGAACTGTTTTCACTGAGGGGAAAAAAGGCACATGCACTCTCACACACACTGCGCAAATAACAATATGGCGCGCGACATGCTGCTGTTAGCCCAGGCCCTGCCAAGGCGTTGAAACTGCATCGTTTGCATTAAAAATATGAATTATTCCACTGTTTGGACGCTTCCTGCGGATTTCATCCCGATCCCATCTGTTCAGCTTTTCGCAGCCACGACAACGTGCCAGCGCGCTCTCCCTCGGAGCCCGCGGACGGGGCTTCCGGTTAACCATCCTGTTTACGCGCGAGGCTCCGCTCGAGCGTATATGCGCCCGTCGGCGCGCTCCGCGAGCGTACCTGCGCGTGGGCATGCGCGTGCTGTTCCCGCCTGCGCGCGCACACCGCGGCGCCCATCCCCAGCGGACCCTGGAAGGTAATTCCGAGGGGATTCTTGCGGTATATAAAAACTTGTCGCGTCGTGATAATTGAAAACACCTACACATGAAGTACCCCGCAAACTTCAGTGTTTTATGTAACGCGAAAATATGGCGAGGAAGAAAAAATGATTTGAAGAGGTTTCCCGTGCTTCTGGGAGATTCCCTCCATCACTTATTCACCTCAGTCGACACCGCGAGCATACCCATACGCCCAATATGTTATGCTTAACTTTATGCGTTAATACAGCGGAACAGAAAAGACTTGCGTCGGGCTGCGTAGCCTTCTGGCGCTCTCAGAGGAGGGAAATGGCCCCGTCGCTGTCACAGCAACCCGCCCCGGCGCCATCGGAACTGTCGCGGGTTTATTCAGGCCTCACCTTAGAGAAGCCGCTATATTAACCGCTTTAGCTCATTACATTTAAACAACGTGAGCGTCAAACGACCAGCAAACCACGGGCGAATTCCCAAATCCGCACACCGCGCCTACTGAGCCATCTCTAATGCTCTTTCCCCATCGCGTCGAAGAGAGCAGAAAGTGGCATCCCATCACAGACAGCAGTGCTGCTTTGTTAAAGTCATATATTGATGCTGCCACTACAGTAATAATAATATTTCGCCACACTCTGACCTCAATTAAGGGGAGGGTGGATGTTTTCAGACGGTCAGCTAAGAAAATGTGAGTATTCTTCGTCTCCATGGAGGGCATACATTGTGCAGAATAATATACAAAGGGGTAATGTGTGTGGGGTGGCAGAGGAGGGGGGACCTGCACCACTGATAAGAGTTTTCTGCTTGCTCTGTGCAGGCGCTCCTAAGTTAATTAAGATGTGGAGTGATGGCAGCCTGTCCCCATGGAAACAGATGCTTATTTATTTATTTCGCTGCAGAGGGCACACATTATGGCATCCAAAGGGGTCAGGTGTTAAAATTTGTAGTTATTACAGTGTGGGGACCCAGTATCCCCACATTGTGATAAAAACGTGTTACTTTCTTCCATTTGGGGACATTTTTTCAGTCCCCACAGATAACCTCAGTTTCATAAAAATCTGTGATTGCAACGTGAATGCCAAACATCTTATATTTTGTTTGGTTACTTCCGTTTAAGGTTAGGGCTGGGTTGGGTTTAAGCATATCAAAGTTGGAATTAGGGTTATGCCCATAGGAATGAATGGAGAGTCCCCATAAAGATAGGAATACATGGACCGTGTTTGTGTGTGTGTGTGTGTGTGTGGAGAAAGAGAGAGGTGTAGTCTCAGGCCCACTGTACCCAGCCAGCAGAAAATTGCTGGAAAAAGGCAATTGGCCTTTTAAATAAAACAGGAAGGGGGAAAGGGATAGAGAGAGACACTATGAGAGGCTGGGAGAGAGGGAGGGAAAGACAAATGAACCAACCAATCAATGCAATGGCACAGACTCATCCAGAAATGCCAGGCATGTGACTGCCCCCCACCCCCCACTGCGACAGTAAGCCAGAGGCAGGACACGTTAGGGGAATCAGGGAGAGGGACATCTCTGGCAGAGGTACAAAAACCCATCCCCTGAGGGACCTAAAAAAGTAGCCTAGTTTCAGGCTGTGGCGGGATTGGAAATGTGTGAGTGTGGAGGCCTGCCCACCACTGTGAACCTGCCCATGCGTCTAATTCAGACGCAAACCAAGCTCGGGCTATCATACCGCAGCACCAGCCAGAAGCTGCTTCAAATACCAAATCGCACCACCAGATTTCAGCTCAGGCTGGTTTCTTCTCAAGGGGGACGCCGATGGAGAGAGGAGAAGCAGACGAGCAGAGGCACTCTGTGTGGTTCACATTGTGTGACTGTGGGTAGCTCTGGGACAGGGATTAAAGTGCTGGGGTACTGTCACATGTCACATGCCAGTATGATATTGCTAGAGATCATTCAACACAGATTATGCGGCCTACAGTGAAAGTGACATACTGTACAACTAGAATACAAGACAGAAAGTTCTGGCAGAATGCCATCTCTATGGATTCTAGTAGTCTACAGCATCAGTGGCATAGTGGGTAATACTGCAACGTATACCACCAAGGTTGGGGTTTGGAATTCCACCTTTGCCCTGTGTCTGGAGTTGTGTGTTTCTCCTGCAGTCCAAACACATGCAGTTATGTGAATTGGTGTGACTTTGTGTATGTACCCTGTGATGGACAGGCATCCCATCCAACGTATAACCCAGCCCAATGCCCTGTGTTGCCTGGGACAGGCTCCAGGCCCCAGGACCCTGTGCTAGAAGATGGATGGACATGTACAATAGCCTGGGCTATTCTTGTTTAATGCAACATTGTTTCCTTAACCCAGAAGCTTACTTTACTGAAGTCAATGACTGCATCAGCTGCCATAGATCTCACAATGAACCATAAAGCGTTTCACTGCGACTCCACCTTTGATTGTTTAACTGTCACTGCTATCGAATGAATGTGACGCGCAGCTAAACAAAAGCGCGAATGCTTCGTAACATGCCATACAAAGTCTAAATAAATATGAATAGTGATATGCGATGGCATAACATGTCATCATACAGAACACGGCACATACTGATCCAGTTTATCTCTTAGAAAATAAGCAGTCTCCCATTTCAGCTGTCAGAGAACACACAGCAAAAGCAGCACTTTCTGAAAATATGACCGACGCCACGTGAAACCCCATTATGCTGGATAAACCGAAGTGCCAGAACCCATCAACACAGAAGTGCTTTCGTCAAAAGCAGCGTTGCCTCTCTTTCTATCTCTCTTTTTCCCTCTCTTTCAACTGTAGAAGCAGGAAATTAAAAAGCAGAGTGATTACCACTCTGTATCCATCCGCCACAGTGGCAGCATCTGTGTACGGTCCGGTCCTCAGTTGCCATGGGAACTCAGTCAGTAGCAGACACGTCACTCCTATCAGACAGGTGCTGTGCCATACAATACCTCTGATCCTGTCAGCATTGCCCCAATTACTACATCCTTTGGGCATGCATGCCCCAACTCCACTGAAAAAAACACAGGCACATTCTATAAAAGGGGCAATCTGCTGTTCACTGTTAGGTGTCTCACATCTGCTACAAGTTTATTCACCATTAGGAGACATATCTGCTATGGGTTTGTTCATAAGTTGGAGTCTAATCTGCTGCTCACTGTTAGGGGTCACACATCTGGTACATATTTGATCATTAGTAGTCAACATCTGCTACAGGTTTGTTCATCATTAAGAGTCTCTCATTTGCTGTTCACTGATAGTAGTGACACATCTGCTACAGGTTTGATCATCATGAGTCTCATATGCTGTTCACTGTTAGGAGTCACACATCTGCTAAAATGTCATTTGCTTTTGGGAGTCACTGTCACAAACAGACCTTAGCTTCTGTCACAGGGGTATTTGGTAATAGAGACCACTGATTAACAACAAAGCTGCCTGTACCTTAAGAGCACAGAAGATGCAAGAGTCCTCCATGCACTTGTGCGTGGTCAGCTGGCGGAAGCTCCTTCGGAAGACGTCCAGATGCCAGAGGACCTAAGGAAGAAGGACAGGAGCAGTTCCTGCTTAATGGTTTTTATAATGAGTCACAGAAAAAAAGCACAGAAACTGCACAACGTGGAGGTTATATGGATCCTCACCGACGCGGAGACAGTAAAGTTGATCCTGCCACCAGTAGGTTCTAATGAGCAACTGTGACAGCGACAGCAGAGAGACAGGCCATGGGACATTTGTCAGCCGACTGCACATCCGGTAAAAAAGACAGAGTCACGCCTAACCCGTTTTGGTGCCCAGCCCGACCCAATGCGCTACAAAAGGAAACATTCTGCTGGTCTCACCCTCTTGTTGATATGCTCCATTTCAGAATCTCAGTAACCTTTCTGCTGAAGATGTTCAAATTAATAAGTGGGAAATTAAAACAAAAAAATATGATGGAAGTCTGACTAGATGGAAGTTACTGGTATAGGCATATACCATGACCTAGAAGCACACAGGAATGTGTGTGAGAGTGAGAGAGGGAATGCATGATGTGCATATAGTCTGTGTGCACAGTTGTACACAGATGGCCACACAGACTATGTGTTCTTGAAAGCATCAGTGCTCACCTGAAACAGGAAGGTGATGCATGCCAGGTTTTGCCAGTCTGTTGAATCTCAAACAACAAACACAAATTCTGCTCTCTGACCCCTACACACACACACACACACACGTTTACTGGCCTTCTGTACACCAATACCATCATCCACGAAATCACATGCGCCACGATGCCATTCTCTCCCGTTTTAAATCTTCCTCATAACGCCCAACATAATACGTGGAACGCGGGAAACTTACAGCTGCATCTTCTACGTTACAGAGCTTCTGGTCAAGGAAGGTCATCGTTGTACTTTCATGTCCTTACCCTGAATTCCTTCACTTTATATATTTAGCTCAGTAAACGGGTACAAACCGTATAAGTCGCTTAGCATGTAAGCTTGGATTAAGAATCTTTCAATCACGGAGGAAAATAAAAAAACGGTGATTCCAGAAGAGCCTCGGACACACTCACTTAAGCAGTTTTAAGATTTAAAAACGGCAAGATGCTCGGACTTTGCAGCAAAGGCATTTCGTAACCGGTGAGCTTTGACAAGCGGGGCGGGCAGAAGCTGAACTGGAGCCAGCAGCTGTGAGGGAACATGCAGGCTCCTCTCTGAAGGTGAGGGACTGCCAGCATCTGCGTGTAAGGATGAGCTTCCGCAGAGGCGCATTTAACCATTTCTGTACCCAGCTGTTTCTGCGCTGCCTTCAACATACTGACTGTCATGCTGTTGTGCTAGTTCAATCAGGAGACTTTACCCCCTCCCCAGGCCATTCCCCAGAGAGAGCAAGAATACCTCCTGACCAAGCCCAGTGCTAAAAGGTTGCAATCTGAGAACCCAGGAGCTGGCCATGCACTAGGTGCTGTTGAATGTCTAATCTTTTTTATTTGAGCCCACCCCAGCAAGATCCCAAGAGCCTCCCGGGAGACGTCTGCAGTCCTTTACATAACTCCACCCTCTTCTGAACACGGCCGCCCCCCCCCCCCCCCCGCGAAAAAAAAAAAAAAAAAGAAAAAAAAAAAAAAAAAAAATAAAAAAAAAAAATTTTTTGTTTTTTTAAAAATAAAAAAAAAAAACACAAGA
>JAODKN010000042.1:1951947-1970776 GCA_026774425.1 Petrocephalus zakoni | reverse complement strand
TTTTGCAGCAGTTACAGTGACAAGTCCCTTCGGGTACATCTCCACAAGCTTGGCACATCTAGACACTGGTGTTTTTGCCCGTTCTTCATGGCAAACCTGCTCCAGCTCCTTCTAGTCGGATTGGCGCCGCTTGTGTACAGCAATCTTAAAATCATACCAGAGATTCTCCATTGGATTGAGATCTGGTGTTTGACTGGGCCATTCCCGGACATTTACCCATTTCTCTTTAAACCACTAGAGTGTTGCTTTAGCAGTGTGTTTAGGGTCATTGTCCTGCTGGAAGGTGAACCTCCGTCCCAGTGTCAAATCTCTGGAAGACTCTAACAGGTTTCCTTCAAGAATTTCTCTGTATTTTGCGCCGTCCATCTTTCCTTCAATTCTAACCAGTTTTCCAGTCCTGTCGATGAAAAACATCCCCACAGCATGATGCTGCCCCCACCATGGTGTTCTCAGTATGATGAGAGGTGTTGGGTTTGCGCCAGACATGGCGTTGTCCTTGATGGCCAAAAAGTTCCATTTTAGTCTCCTCTGAGCACAGCTCCTTCTTCCACGTTTGGGGAATCTCCAACAGGCCTTTTGGCAAATTTCTGCCTGGCAGGCTGTCTTTTACTTGGCCCCTCTTCCATGAAGCTCAGCTCTGTGCAGTATGTGGCTTACAGTGGTCCTATGGACAGTTACTCCCATCTCTGCAGTATAGCCGCCCAGCTCCTTCAGGGTTATCTTTGGCCTCTTGGTTGCTGCTCTGATTAATGCCTTCCTTTTCCGGTCTGTGAGTTTTGGTGGACGACCCTCTCTTGGCAGGTTTGCTGTGGTGCCATAATCTTTCCATTTTCTAATAATGGATTTAATGGTGCTCCTTGGGATGTTCAGGGTTTGGTTCATGTTTTTATAACCCAAGCCTGATCTGTTCTCCACTTCTCCCTGACTTGTGTGGAGAGTTCCTTGGTCCTCATGCTGTCACTTGCTTGGTGGTAGCCCTTACTTAGGGGTGTTGCACTGGTGTTGACTCTGGGGGCTATCAGAACAGGTGTATATATACTAACACTTAGACTGCTCACAGTTGGATCTTATTTAACAAATTAAGTGGCTTTTGAAGGTAGTGGTTGGGGCTTCAAAGCAAAGGAGGTGAAAACATATGCACGCACCACTTTTCAGTTTAATATTTTTTAGAATTATTTAAAACAAGTTAAAACAACTTCATTAATCTGTAGTTTTATTTTGTAGATCCATCACTTAAAATCAAATTGAAAATCCATTTAAATTTCAGGTTATAAGGAATCAAAATGGAGAGAATGCCAAGGGGGTGAATACTTTTGCAAGGCACTGTACACCTTAAAGGACAATATTTTCAGAAAAAAATGTGCCTCATTTCTTATATGCCTAATTCTGTCTTATTTCTCCGTCCTTTCATTTTAAAGCACTGCCCATTAGAGGAACTGATTCAGACAGATCTAAAACATGGCGGGCAAAAATGAAACAGTCAATTGAAATTTGTTCATTCTCTGTTAGTAAAGACTGGACTGGAGCAGACTATCTGCCAGTTACAAGCCCGCTACCACAAACTTACACCGCAGCCTCAACAATACTCCTTACAATCAGTACCACATATCGCCGTGCTAAAGGCGACCGTGTTGAGAGGAAGATGCATGCTGGGTATTAGGACTGCATTTGAGGAGACGGGATATCACAACTCGTTCAGGAATGCCCCCTTCACCCCTGGAGAGGGACGGCCAGAGGTTCTAAGAGGTGGTTTACAGTGAAACTTTGAAGGAACTGATCATGGGTGCGTTTCCCAAAAGCATAACTGCTAACTACTTTAGCAACTTACATAGTTGGAACCATGTACCTGAATGGGCTCGTACCCCAGGAACAGCGTTTGGCTGAAAGCCCCGTCCAGCACCCTCTAGGTACCAGTCGGTATTTTGCTGTCCCACGCATCTCACCACGTCTGTGCTTTACACACGTAATACGTCCATGTGCTTCCGCAACATTTAACTGCTGGGCGGGAAGACATCTTACCATCCTGCGTGATGTTGGAGAAGTCTGTGATGAGCTTGGTCGGCTTCTTCCACCCCGGCGTGACTGACAGCGGCATGGCAGAAGGCTGGGGGAACAGGAGACGAGTGGAACAAAGACCAACCTGCAGCGCTGGTGCTCATATGGTTTGTAGTGTATCGACATTCATTGTAACTGAAATATGAATATGCATGTTTATCTGGAAGCTTCTGTGAGATCTATTGTGAGACTCCCTGCTGCTGTGAGATCTATTGTGAGATTCCCTGCTTCTGTGAGATCTATTGTGAGATTTCCTGCTGCTGTGAGATCTATTTTGAGATTCCCTGTTTCTGTGAGATCTATTGCGAGATTCCCTGCTTCTGTGAGATCTATTGTGAGATTCCCTGCTTCTGTGAGATCTATTGTGAGATTCCCTGCTTCTGTGAGATCTATTCTGAGACCCCTTGCTTCCGTGAGATTTATTGTGAGATTCCGTACTTCTGTGAAATCTATTATGAGATTCCCTGCTTCTGTGAGGTCTATTGCTCATGACCAGTGGTGGGGGGAGGATAGTGATTTTTTTTAAACCACACAGTCTGCGACCCACTGAAAATAGTCCCGTGATCCACCAGTTGAGAACATATATATTTAAACCATATAAGGTCTATTACGCCCCTAGTGGCCCTTAACTGAACATCGTTTGTCCTAAATAAAGAATCTCTCTGCGTACTAAATTTACGGAGGCATGAGGACCCTACATGGTGTCTGTGACAGAACTGACCCAGACCCGGGTCACATGATGTCACGCACAACAGTGTGCTGAGGTCATAGCTCTGTCTGAGGGGACATTTATGAATGAATGAACAACAAATTATAGAGACTATCAATGCAAGATTTGTGTGTAGCTAAGCAAGCAAGGATGTTGTCCCTGTGTTCAGAAGGTTGCTGGTTCAAATCCCTGGGTTGTGTCAACATTAGCCCCTTGAGTGAGGCCCGTCATTCCGGGGACTGGCTGGTCCTGTTTCTGCAAATGAATGTCACTTTGTACAAAAAATTTCCTAAATAAATGTTTAAAATACCAAAGAAAAGAATTTGAATCACAGGGTTTCTCAGCAGTATTCTTACCATCGAGATTTTCCACTTTAAATCCAGAAACCTTTCAGAAGAGCCAAACTAGGAGTGTTCATCTACTGGCTGCTCTGTCATTTGACGTGGAGTGGACAGATATCGCATGTGGTACTCGCATTTACCCTGTGAGGTTTGTCAGATTTGTACACCGTCCAGAATGCCCTGACCCAAGCCAGCAGTAGAGAAAGCCTACTGTGAAACCATCGGAGACCACCAAGCTCGAGTTACTCCCATGGACATTCCTGGACTGGCAAGTTATAAAAAGCTGCAGCGAGGAGCTGAGCTGGACAATCAGCAAATTCTCCAAACAAGCAACGTGATTCAGGACTCGGGCTGAAAGTGAAAATGTCCGCTTGCAAGCCGTTAATAAGTAACGTGTAACTGCAGCTAGGAGAAAATTATGAGAACAATGACCATGCAAACATCACACCCTGAACTAAGAGCTATAACTTGTCTGATTACTTTCCTTGAGAGTTGACTCTGCTAATTAGTTAAGTGAATTAATAAATGCACAGTGTCTGGAATTCCAGCCCATCTGTGAAATCTGTATACTATCGCGTTCTGTTTGATAAAACTGTGTGGCTTCATCCTGTTCCACATGAAATGCAGGGATATTTATATATTTAGGTTGTTCGGGCTTCTTTTACAAATTGATGACTTTTTGGAATATAATCTAATTCATTTAGACTTTTTACAAGAAAGCCAGATTTACTTGATGGAGAACAATCAAGAAAGTGGTCTGCTGTGTTCCCCAGCTGTTGTCATCAGCATTAGGAGTCATAACGCCATGCAGTCCTGTCGCTCTGTATACACCCAGATGCTCGATGCCCTAACCCTAACAAACAGGACGGCCACGTTTCCCCACTTACCGCGATCTGGGAATCCTCAGGAAGGAGACAGAAAGGAAGATGTTTGTATTATTCCTGTGAAAAGTGCAGGACTCCCAGGTTACTTCGGACCTGAGGCTCGCCTACTCCTTCCAGCGTTTCTGCCAAGGAATGGATGGTATTTCTTCGCGGTGGGGGATGTGCATGTGTGTGTTTTGGGGGGGTGGTCTTCTCCTGCAGGGAAATGCTGAGCCCAACTGTAGCATTATCCGGACAAACCATGTCTATCCATCCAGGCCCTATATATAGAGACTCAGAATACCAGGTGTCTGTGGGACGTTGCGATTGGATAAAAAGACATGCCTACTGTAGCCACGTGTTAATTGGTTAATCTCTCGTTGAGATTTTCACCTGATAGATCACAAGAGCCATTGCCCTTCATCCATTCCATGACAGCGTCCTAGGTGTCTGTTTGCCCATCTGCTAAGGTCTGACCCTGCAGGCCTTATTTGCCCTTCCGAAGAACAGCTTCGCTCTTTGTTATCTGGATTTCCACATTCTAACAACTTGGTTTACAGCTTCAGAAAACACCTGCACCGGACTTCCTGTGGCAAGGAGCCCGCCCAGATGTTTTACAGCTTCTGAAAACACCTGCTCCGGACTTCCCGTGGCAAGAAGCCCACCCAGATGTTTTACAGCTTCTGAAAACACCTGCTCGGGGCTTCCTGTGGCAAGGAGCCCACCCAGATGTTTTACAGCTTCAGAAAACGCCGGCTCCTGGCTTCTTGTGACAAGGCACCCGCCCCAGATTTTTACATCTTAAAAAAATACCCATCTGTGGGATTATAATCAATAGGAAAGTATAACGTCCTAATATTATATTATGTATAATATAAAACTGTCTACCAGAGATAAAATAATATAATAACAATCTGATACATCATTGATTGCAAAAGGGTGGTTGTAAATGCACATTTCTACCACATTTGACAGTTGTAATCAATGTAATCAAGTAAAATGATATAATAACCAATGAATAGCTGGAGAAAGTACATATCTCAATCAACAGGAAGGTCTTTATGGCTAGCTGGTTCATCTGTCACAACTACATCGTAATTAAAAGAGGGCTGGACAGTCAATTGAATACTAGGATATTCACAATATTATTTTTAGGGTGTGGGCGTGTGGAGCAAAAACCCTCTTGGCAGTTACTGAAGCCTAGTAAATTCTGAGAAATACTGCCCCCAGCCGCTAGGGGCAGCCTACTCCCATGTTTAACGAAAGTGCCATGGGGCTAAACTTAGCTGTTAAACTGACACCTAAGCTAGTGTCAGAATCACTGCAGGGTCACAGGCCATCTTAGCTCACGGAAAAGTGTAAAAACAAACCCTGGCAGCTCAGAATGACAAATATAGGATGCACTGTGACTTGATAGGCCAGTCAAAGTATATGTACTCACGCAAGAAAATATTCCAGGGTTTTTTTTTCTTTGATAAATTGTTTTACATTTTACAAATTTATTACGAATGAAAAAAAATCTAATTAACACATGAAATCCAGGTTGGATAGAAAGTGAAACACTTGACGCGATCGACTGTGGAGCTTTACACATACGAACCTACAGTGACATCTTGTGGTAGATGTGGAGAATGACAAATGCACTGCTTTAGCGCAAATGGTATGAGGTGTCTCTCCCAGCTCCCTGCCAAACAGCAAAAACGCGGACCACTGGGGGTCCCCGAGGAGAGCGATGTGAAACGCTGCTTTAACGATCCAAATTACAGAAATGGTGTCTATTTTTCAGACTAAAAAAATATGCTGGCTTTGAAGGGGAACTTCAGATTTTCCTTTTATTACCAGGAATGAACCATTATAATAAGAAATATGAAACTGCGGTAGCTCATTGGGCGCATTTGTGTTAATTAGTAAGGCTCTGTTTTTCTGGTTTTATCTGTGGGAGTGGCCATGTTCTCTTTTTATCTTTAAGACAGCAAAAGGTTCTGGTTTCCATTAGAAGTACTTTGAAAAGCATGAATTATCAGTGCCATTTACTCATTCGGCTTGCAGCAGCAGCGTTGGTAGCGCGAGCCCGGGGCTAGTTAATAAAGAGAAGAAGGAAATGCAAAGTGTGACGTTACACGCTACTTTGGGCACGTCGGTGTCAAGCGGCGGATAAAAACAGCGCAACATGGGAAGGGGAAGGTGGAGAGACGCTTATTTTTGCTCCAGACTGAAAATGAAGTGCCCTTGTGTAACACTATGATTGCACTGAACTTGTGAGCCACTTGTTAAATTGCACCTATTTTCCCAACAACATCTCTGTGCTCGATACCTGTACTGATCACCTTTGTGGTGGTGCACCTGACATTTTGAAAGGGGCAGTGTTTCTGGGTGGATTCTTGATGCTGGGAACAACGGTGCACAATCTAAAAGTCGGACCATCTCTCTGTGTTCTGTGGATCCTGCTCTGACATCCATGGAGGGAGCTTCTCCAGCAATAAAAAATAAAAGTGACCATTGTACTGAAGGCTGTTGGGTAACTGCAGTTTATTGAGAACAAATCTAGCAAGAACAGATCAGGGTAAGGCAGACAGCAGCGTCACAATTATAAGCTTACAATTACAAAAAAACACAAAGACAGAACAACTGTGCCACTCAAAGCTGTTTTATATACATGAACGTGAGGCTACAGAAAAAGACATCACAAGGCCTTCAGGATCCCATCCAAACATCTGCCACTCCCTCCATGTCTCCACAGGCTGTGCCGGGGGGAGTTATCCATCCTAATTTCCATTCAGTGGTCACTCGACATCAGGAGGACACTATACCAAACATGCTCTGAATCCACAATGAACTCCGTTGGACTGTCTAGGAGCAGGTGTGGTCCACACTGTGATCTTCTGATGCAGACCCTTGTCGCTCACTCGCCCCATCTCTCTGTCTTATGACTGTCACATGACCGGCCACACATCCGCAAGGTCTACTACGTGCTCATTACACAGTTCTGTGCCTGATCCCGGGACCCGTAACTCTCACCTAACTTCACAGTATTAGCAACTATTCATTCTAATAAACAATTATCCACTCTAATAACGACAGTCGTTTCATAGTGCGGTGCAGCGCTGCTCCAGATGCAGGCGATGGGGAGGAGATACGACACAACTACTGATTATCCAGATACCATCGCTTATGGCAGAATAACCATTTTGTAAAGATCCAAATGCTAGTTGCTACACTAAGACACTAGAATTGTAAGATAGAATACCAAAACGCTCAGTGTCCAGGAAGGTGAAGGTTGTAAATCCAAGTCCCACAATATCTCTGCTATCCAGTAGCTAATTGCTTCTCACTGATTCAAGAAAATTCATGTGTAGAGAGAAAAACCGCTACCTAAGAGCATTGGTTAGCTAGTAAGTAAAGTATAAATTTAACACATGCAGGCCTGAACAGGAAACATACATTTCACACCTGTCACATCTAAATAAGTGTGACATTGCAAAGACTGCCATTTTCATAGAAAAAGCAGACCTCCCAGCACTACACATCTCTCAATGACTGTCTCTATATATTTTTCTTACTGCTTCTTAATCATGTCACAGTAACAGGAGCTGCGTGTTACGTCACCAGCACCAGGATTACTGCAAACACAGCTATGTTTCCTTCCACACAAGACGGCAGCAAAGTCACAAAGACATACATCAACCAAAGAATCCTCACAAAATATCAAAGAGTGCTTTGTTCTATCCAAAACTGCGGAAACACACCTTGTGCAGTCCATATTTTGTAAAACTGGTTCACTTGTGTTCCACTGACATTCTAATAATTGGGTTCAGTCTCCACGAAAGAGGCAGAATCGTGTACGCTCACCACAAATGCAGGTTTCGATGGCCAAGGCATTTCAGCATCTTTTCAGATGATAAATGCTAAATATTCTCATGGCGTCTTTCTTTCTAATGATATAATTGAGAGCCCACAATTACAGATTACTGCGTTTCTGAAATCAAACACAATCCTAGAGTGCATTGTGAGATTAGATTAGGCTGTTACTCATCAAGTTATGCCCTGTGGCTTTTGAGCTTCCACAAGTACAATCCCCAGGAGAGTTAACAGTGGTTAAATTTGCAAAGCATGCCAGTGAATCATTGATTGCTAAGGTGATTAATGTATATGCTTCAGTTCAGCTAGTTATAGGTCTGTTCGTTTTTTAATTGGAGGGGAAAAAACATTTTAAGCAATTTTTGGTAATGATTTCCAAGGGTGCTCCGTAATCACAAGTAAATTTTATAATTTGTTAAATTACCAAAATTGTGAGGCCTTATCTAGAATTGCTGCGCGTGAATTATTTTGATAAAAGTTACCTGGTGTTTATAATGTGATTACACCCCTTATGCATATGATTTGCATTACTTATTAATAGGGAACCAAATGGTATTATTATTTTGCAACCTATAATATAAATGTCCCACTATTAATGCCCATTTGCAGCAATTAATGCTCATTCTAAGTTTTAATTCATTTTAGTTTTGAAAAAAATATCAGACACAGCAGCTGATCATGTGTCGGCCTCAGAAGATGATCAATGTTCTTCTATAGGATAAGTGAAGAACGTTTCAAATCCACACTCAGGAGTGCATGAACGTCGGCCTCCACACGTTAGCCTGAATGCCCATCCTGGAAGCGCTGAAATTGGGTCTAGGAACTCGGATTCCAGATGAGCTCCCTGGGTGCGGAGATTGCAGGGCAGGGTTAGCCAAAGGGCTGAGCTCTGGGGCGCTCTTAAACTGCTTCATGGCCTGGAGTCCACCATAGGGGGTACTCGCGGCCTGGGTAGGGTTGTAGGTTGGGCTGGAGTTAGGGTTAAAGACTGGGGTTGTGGAGAACTTAGGCAGCCCTGGGTGAGCTGAGGTGCAGGTGGGATCAGGATCAAAGGGGAGGAAACGGGGGGTGTTGACAAAAGCTTCCTCGGTGAGCAAAATCGGCTCCCCCAAGGTGGTGGCAGAGCGCGGGGCAATGGTGGTGGGGGCCAAGGATGAAGATGTTGACATAGGTGTCGGAGTTGAGAACCTCTTGATCTCTTGGACACGAGCAGCTTTAATGGGCACCTGTTTGGGTGAGACGAGGGAACTGCCCACTGCCTGTCCACCTTGGCGATGCCTGGGCGACTGGTAAGATGGGGCCTCAGGCTGTTGAGTGACACCCCCGCCATAAGTGAACAAAGTGGCATTCAGCTGGTAAGGCTGCCTGCTCAAGACATCTACTGCTTTTATTCCCTGATTCTGTGAGCCCTTCTTGGCACCCCCTGTGGTCTCAGAGGACTTGGTGCTACGCTGTGCTGTTGGTGGGCACGATGGGGACAGCAAGGGATTGTAGCTGATGGGGGGTGGAGCACGAATGTTAGGGGAGTACTTCCACTGTCCGGAGACAGATGGAGTGGGTGACGGCTGGTGGGGCTCCCTGGGAGAGATGAACTGAGCTGGTAGTTGGGTCTCGCTGCCCACCACGTACCTGTCCATGCGGCTTTGTCGGCGGGCAAACAGCTCTGCGCCCTTGCCGCTCATCTGGGGCATTGGGGGAGCAGGTGGTTTGGGAGCGATAGGAGGTGCAGGGAGCTTGTTTCGTTGGGTTTGCATGAAATTGCAGGCTTCAGCCCCCAAGTTCAGGAGGTCTTCCTCCGGCCCAGACTCGAAACCTGCCTCACCTCCAGCCCGGGGCTTCTCATCTAGGTTCTGAACGAGCGATAATAGCTCAGGGTTGGGGGAAGTAGTCTTCTTCTCTTCTGGGAGGCTGAACATGGGCTTCTTGGAGCCACGGCGGCGTGCCTCTTGCAGGATCCCTGTGCGAGCCGCTGGCACTGAGATCCTCTGTTCACGGGAAGCTAGGGCCTCAGTGGAGGTGGGTGTGGGATGGGGCTGGGTGAAGTGAGGCTCTGTGGGAGCTGGGGGAGATAATGTGATGAAGGGACTGAAGGACACCTTCTGGGCTGTCGGCGAAGAGTTCGCATCATCATGAGGAAGCCTGGGAGGGTAAGCTGGATATGGAGGTGGTGAAAATGGTATAGCTGGTGTAGTGGGAGCAGAATAAGGTAGGGTAGAAGGAGCAAAGAGTGTGGCAGGTTGGCAGTAAGGAGCTGAAGGCACTGAGTTAGAAGAGTGTGCCGGAGGAGGAGGAGAGAAGGTTCCAGCAGGTGTAGATGTTGGAGAGAAGGGGGTTGTTGGGGGAGAGAAGGGTGTGGAAGTGACAGGAGGAGGGGAGTACACAGTCTGCGGGGGAGCAGTGTAAGCAGGAGAGCGTGCAGGGATGTAGAGGGAGGTAACGGAGACAGCTCGCTTGACTTCTCCTTTGAAGGGGGATGAGGTCGATGTCCCTAGGACAGCATCCGCTGCTGGCGCTGCCTGAGCAGGGGCCTTCTTTGCAATGCTGGGACGGAAAACTACTGGCGAGGTCATGGCACAGTGACTAACAAGGCCGGGTGCAAATGGGCGTGCAGTCCTGTTCAGCACAGAGCTGGACGGCAGCTCCCCCTGCTGACTGGAGTCCAAAGATGCATGGTGACCTGACTCAGGAGCAATGGGCTGAGGTGAAATCATCAAGGAGGTCTTGCTCACAGAAAGCAAATCTCCGTTCATTGAGTTGTAGTTTATGGGTGTAACTGGTGTAACTGGTGTGACTGGTGTGACTGGTGTGACCTGTATAACAGGTGTGACTGGCATGGTTAATGTGGGAATTTCAGTTGCATGAGGCATCCCCGGATTCTTGACTTTGATGTGCTGCAGCTCCTCCGTCTTCTTCCTTTGCTGTTCAAAGAGCTGGGCACCTTTGCCAGAGGTGGCGTTCAGCCCTGGGCCATCCATGTCCCCATCGTGACCTGGAGTCCTCTTCTCCAGGATGTCCAGGTAGTCGCTGTCCCAGGTAGAGTCCGGGGCCGACATAAAACCGTCCTCATCAAGCTCAGATTCACTGCCCAGGAAGATGGCGTCCTCCTCTTCCTCTTCGTCACCGTTCGGCCGCAGGTCACCGTTGACACTGCCAAAGCAGGTGAGCGTGTATTTCTTGGCACGCTGTCTCCGCTTCTTGAACATGAGCACGCCCTTGGAGTGCGGGTTGGGAGCGTCGGTCAGCAGCGAGGCGATGGTGCGGCACTTGCTGCGAGCCTCTTTGACCTGCTTCTCCTGGACGCTCTCACCACGGTGAAGCTCTGCAGTGGATGTTAGAGAGAGACAAGGTCAAAGGTCAGTGGTAAGTTCTTGCAGCTTTTGTAGCTAGCTGGCTATTTGGTGAATGAAGGCGAAATGTAAGACTCTAGGCGGGACAGCCCACCTGAAAACAATCATATGACTGGTGTCGACAAACCCATTAAGCAACATTGGAGAGCATCTCGGGCATCATCTTCTGAGGGGGCGCTGACTTACCAAATTGCTTTCTAGCATATTTAATCAATATACATAAATATTATTTTTAAATTGTTTGTTTACTGAAACATATACCTTTCATTAGTCTATTGAGAGTTGTGACATATGACACATTTGTAACATGTTGTCATGGACAGAGCAGGGTTTTCGGATAAGCAGCGATGGAAAATGGATGGTTGAATTTAAGGTTGACTATAAAAGAGTTTTGACCTTTAGCATCAAGGGGAACAATGTGGAGCAGAGAGCGGCGAGCGACTTTTCTGACCACACATAACTAAGCTTGGCCTTTAATCGGAGAGCCCCATGAGATCAGGAGCTAAAAGCAGCAGCAAGAACCTATTTAACAAGTTTCTGTCCTGTCAGCTCTCTAACCGACAGGGCAGCGGTCCCGCGACGTCGTGGCGAAGCCGCGGTAATGCGATATCGCCTGGAGTCTGCGCTGAGAAACTGTACAGGGTGGGGGGGGGTTGCGTCATCGGAGCAGAGCAAGCAGCTCGGATAAGTAACACAGGACCCCTGACAGTAATATGGGCTGCGGCCCATTTTTTATGGCATCCGGAAGCCAGTTGCTTGGCACCTGGCAAAACTGTGTAAAATCAAAGCCCGTGGCATCAATGCTGCTGACATTTTTAGTGTTTCCTACCACATTAAACCTGAATATAAGACAAGCGCATGTTAGGTAGATAAGCCAGTGGTTAGGAGGTGCTCCTCAAATGATCCCCAACTGAGGTTCTCGAGTTTCCATACTGATACAGATTACATGCAATGAATTTCTTGGGTATAATCACGCCATGAACGAGGTATGTAACAGCAACTAATGACTGGGAAGTGAGAGCAAAACGAGGCAGAGTATATAGGAACCAGGCGGAGAACCAAAGCAAAGGTGTGTAATATAGGAACCAGGCGGAGAGCCAAAGCAAAGGTGTATAATATAGGAACCAGGCGGAGAACCAAAGCAAAGGTGTGTAATATTGGGACCAGGCGGAGAACCAAAGCAAAGGTGTGTAATATAGGAACCAGGTGGAGAACCAAAGCAAAGGTATGTAAGACAAGAAAGGAGAGAGGAGTTGTTGAGTTTGAAGTACTATGGCAGGTTAGCACTTAATGGAATGAGTTGTTCTATCACCAAATCAGGTCCATCGCCCTTTCACTCATCATGGTTACTGCTGTAATACAGACCTCCAGCATGGACAGTGATAATGACCATTCCGTTGGGTTTCGCATCCTTTGGTCACACAGCTATTTCACGTGAAATCACACAGATGTCCCCAGGGGTTGAAGATGTCCACAGAGATTAAACATAAGTCAGCCCCTATTAATACATTTATGGATTTGACACCCTGACAGAGTATTCCTTGGAGGATGTCCCGATGTTCACGCTCTCCAGATCTGTTGCCATTGGCCCTTATCCCTGTCATGGCCCTTGGCAGGGGACATGTTCTGAAGATATGATCATATGGATTGTGAAGGTCCCTCTACTGGGCAGGTGGACTGACCACAGTGACCGATAGTGGAATGTATCCATCCACGGTCGCCATAGCTCTATGGGCTGCCAAAGCTGCACACAGAGCAAATGCCTGGCTCATACAAAACAGTTCTCAACTGATATGCAGTTTCCTGCCAGTCTTTGCACAGACTCTCCTCACACTGGCTACCCAAACCAAGGGATGAACTGTAGAAATACTCTGCCAAAGGGGTTCACCACTGGTCTGGTCACTCTAAAGAGGTCTACCACCCATTCATAGTCAGAGGTCGGTGAAATCCTCTACCTCCGACTCTAATGGTCATGTCTTTCTGAAAAGCTGTAATAATCACAGGTCTCTGAAGGTGTCTACAGTTTACCTCTGCTAACAGGTCCACCGCACACACCTCTTCCTCCAGAACCTCTCCATAAACACTTACTTGTAATTAGAGACTTGACTCCTTGACCCTGAAGAACGTGTCCTACAAATATCACAGTGTATGGATTACAGGCAATGCCAAGATACTCCAGTAACACCAGCAAGCCGGTGAAATGTCGTTTGACTTCATCGTTTTCTTTATGCCCGCTGGCAGATTTATTCCTTGTTTCCCTCTAAGCGAGACAGAAAGCAAGAGATCCTACTCCAGCCAGAGGAGAGTACCCAGCCAGAGGAGAGTACCCAGCCAGAGGAGAGTATTCTAGAATCTGAACTTGCACACGCGAGTCATTCTAATTGATTAATCAATTAATCAATTAATCATAAAATGCCCCACCTCAGCCAGAATGAATAAAGTATTTTAAACAAAAACATGTTTCTATCCTACATCTTGTCTGCTTGCTGATAAGCAGCAGAGCTGACATCCCCCAGAATCCCAGTGAAACCACAGCACCCAGTGTGCTGTCAGTACCACCTGCGGCCCAGCAGCCACGGCAGCAGGTCTGCACCTCACCCACCTGCGTACACGAGGTACCCGGGGTCACTGCTCCTCACCAGGGGATGCTCACTCAGCATTATGTGGAAACGGCCCTGCAGGAGTCTCCTGTCCCCTGCCGACGGCTCGCCGCTCTGATGGTCTGACTGGAGGGTCTCCCTCATGTAACATCGCTCCCTTCTCCAGATAACTGCCCATCATCGCTAAACTATCCGCCCCCCCCTACCCCTACCCTGGCCTTTTGTTTAACCACTACATTCCAGGCACCCTACAGAGCAGCATTAGGTCATTCTGATCTATTTTTACCACTGATGGACAGGATCCACCTGCCAGTTTTGCCTGGGGAGGGGGGATGTGTGTTTAGACAGACTAAGGACCATCCTGCCCTGGCACCGCACCCCTCCTCCCCCACCCCAGCTGCTCCCCCCTTCCAGTTCCCTGCTCTCATCTAACACTAATGTGTAACCTTCTGCCCCCCCACCCCCCACCCCATTATCAGACACCGAAAATCAAACCTGTAAACCTGTAATTAGGTGTGGTGACAGCACTGTGGGCTTGCCAGGTCTGGTGCTGGTATGGGCACCGGCACCAGTACTGGGGTCAGAATCAGCTGAACGGGCCTTTTGCTGTACTGTGAGCCCAGATTCCACCTCTGCTGGGTCTCTGCACTGTCCTCAGCTGCCAGTCTCCATTCTTCCCCCCCCCCCCACTGCTCCACTGTAGATATTTTTTACTAAACTAAATTTAACGTAGCCCTTCCTTTGGGAGAGAGAGACGAAATAAATATTTAAAAAACGATGTTCAGATTCCCAGGATCCAAAGATAGCCATAATTTATCTGGCAACATTGCCCATTAATATATATTCTCACACTTTATTTATTGAGCAGACACTTTTATCCAAAGTGAGACACAGGGTCACACACCGGCCTATTTACTGAGGGCTGGAGCGAGTGACATTATGAGGGTTGTGAATCCGATCACCATCATTTTCTGCAGTACGCCCTAGCACCGTCGTATATAACTGCTAATTGTCATGTTTCTCTTTATAATAATATCACTGTATGCCACAATAATAATACTTACATTTGCGTATGGATGGTGTATCAATGTATGGACTGTCATTCGAGACTTATATCGTCATAAAAGAATGCTAATCACAGGGCTTAATCCTGGTGATACAGCAGTAGGACCAGCAGGTGCTTTTTAGGCAACCCGAAGAGCTTTACGAGGTGGCCCTGTGTGCACAAGGCTGAAGTCCCGGGAGGGGGTCCCACAGGCAGATTAACCGGGATATCTTCAGCCGAACCGTCAGCGCTCTATCTGGGACCAGCGTCACCCCTTTCGGGAAATGGAACGGGGCGTAAATAATGTTCTCATCTTCCTGCCGTTTGCCCTATTGTCTGATGGAAGATAGCAGCTGTCCGGGTTATATTTGGACACCTCTACCCCCTTACCTCACCCCCCTTACCTGACCCTGCCTCCTGTCCTATCCAGACATGCACCCCGTCTAACACGTGGGAAGCTTCCAGTATGCTAAATCACTCTTAATCTTCACTAACTGATTTATTCTAATTAATTTTGCTGGCAAATACTGGCAGGACTGATACAGTGAGTGTGTGTGCTCTGTGTATCCTATACTAACGTTTGCATGCTTTATGTAACAGGTGGTGTGTTTAAGATTTCTGCTTCAGTACGAGTCTGTTTGAGCTTGTATGTTAGCATGGGTGTCTTTCTGTGTTCACGGTTGTTTGCGAGTGCAGAGTTTCGGGTGTGTGGATGTACACACCCGTGAGTGTTACATGTGCCGGCTTGCATATGTGCGAGTGTGCATGAGAACGGGCTCTATCGGGAATCTGACACGAGACAGCAGCTGGAAATGCCTTACTTGCTCTTCCAGGGGGCCACTTGTGTTATCCAGTTGAGTCACTGGGCAAATATAGCCTCAGGTTGTGCCACCCGGATTACCGATTTACGTGGGTCCTTCACTAAGATCCTGGGCCCTCCACACGTCAAACAAAGCCCATCCTGCTGAGGCTGAGAGACACCGAACAGCGCCCCCTGATGGAGATCTCACGTGCTTGTGGTAGGACACAACAATGTAAGCTATTTAGTAATCGCTATGGCGGCGCTGCAAAACTAGCATTTATTTTGTCACAGACAAATCTATCGCTCCCATCAACTCCAGACGGCAGCCTTGTATTGACATAAACAGTCCATTGTGTAAAAACAATTACCTCTCAGTCTCCAGAGGCATCCTCATATCTAATTGGTAGTTTCCAGATTGGCACACGCCTCAATCCCCAATGGCAGCATGTTTATAAAGGAACAACAGCCGTCATTGGCTGAGGTACTTACTAGCTTGCTTGGCTCTGTCCCTGTAGGTAACAGTGAGCTCCTCGTCCATGGGCTGGATCACAGGCCCCACAATGGGCACCAGGGCCCCCGTGGATACAAGCCGGAGGGCCTCCTTGGCCCGCTCAGGGGCCACCAGGGGGGCCAGACCTGGGAGCTCCTGAAAGCCGCTGTCGACCTCGTAGGTGCCGGGCCCGTTCACAGGGCCTTGCTCATCACAGGTATGGGAGTCTCCAACACCATTCTCAAGTGGTGTGGCCCAGCCCTCCTCAGGGGGCCGGAAGACCACCTCCCTCCTGGCCACCCCAGGCAGGTTCTCCCTCCGCCCTCCACCACCACTGCCGTCGCTGTTGGGACTTCGGCGTCTCTGCCGCCTCTGCCGCTCATGCACGGTGTCAGCGTCGCTGTCCGTTTCTGCGTAGTACGCCTCGCTGCTGGGGGGCGAGGTCACCCACTCCCGGCTCATGGGGGACAACAGGCTCCCCCGGGGTACCTCCGCCTGCCTTTGGGGTGCAGAACTGGTGCCGGGCGGCGACAGGGCCCGTAGGGCTGCCCGGTACTCCTTGTCGATGCGGGGGGATGGGGCGCGGTCTGGCAGCACCACGGACTGGAAGCCCATCGGAGGCCTAGAGGAGGCAGCAGCAGAGCGGGTAAGATGACAGCCATAAGGAACTATGAATGCAGGACCATTCGTTCCTCTAAGAACGTGCCATAGGTCAAAGGGTAAAAAGAATTTGTAAGCAGGCATATGACAGGATAGCTCATACGTGACGTGCCTGATCCATGCCACTGAAGGTTAGAATTACAGGCCAAATGTCATGGTAAATACTGACATTAATATCCTAAAAGAGTGCCCCCTTGTGGGAAGGAGGACAAAGGACATCTTTCTCAAAGCAAGCCAGTACAGCACTCCTATCTTTATGTAGGACTACAGTCTTTTTTAGGTATATGTTTTGCCCTTGTGCTCTACATGCACAGCGAACTGGCCTCAGCAATGCACATATTTGTAATAAAAGATAGGGGACGCACTCTTATTTGATTGTTTGCTTGTTTATTTGGGGGGGGGGGGCGGTGATATTGGGGAGAATGTGAGCCCCTCCCCACCATCCTCCCTATTTCTGATGCCCATGCTTGTCGCTCTAACCTCTTGATACCGATGCAAAGCGTCCCTGTGCAGCTGTCAATCAGACTCATGGCCCGGCTGTGGCTCAGCTGCCCACACCGTTGCTCGTTGATTGACAGCAGCTCATCACCTTCGCGGAGGCCAGCCCGGCACGCCTTGCTGCGCTTCCGCACCTTGACCACCAGGGGGAGGGGAAAAATACCAGAGACATAGTTAACAAAGTAAGGGGTAAGACAGAGCCAAACAAAAACATCTTAGTAAAAGGTTTAACATTCAAAAGCATGTAAAGCAATGCAGTATACATCTGGAGATATCACCAACAAGGTAAATGTTTCCCTGTTGAAAGGGGATAATATTTAACACCGTCATTGACTGTATTTCCTCAGGCTGCTATCCCAGAATGCACCAGTCATTGTGACCACACACATTCCTATTGTGAACACATCTTTGTAAAATAAAAAGACAAGCAGTCAGGTTAATTGGTGTCTCTAAATTGCCCCAAGTTCATGAGTGTGTGCATGTTCTGGAATGAGCTGGAATCCAGTCCAGGGTGCCCCCTGCTAACTATAGGGCCACCACACAGTCCTGTCCAGAATCAGTGTTTAGATGGATAGTTGATGGATGGAGGGATGATGGCATGATTTAAAATTGACCAACTGGATTTCAGGACGAATAAAATTCACTTATCAGGACACACATGCATTTTATGGCAGATCATTTTCAGTAACACTTAACGTGTCTGTCTCTGTCAGTGACTCAGGTCAGATAATCATGAGACATATAACCCGGTGCTGTTCCTGAATAAGCTCAGAATGGGAGCGCATCCATCTATCGGTCCAGTGAGGACGAGGCACCAGACTGCCGAACAACAGACAGCGGATCTGTGGAACTGGGACAGAACTAGGGGCACGGATTTGCCTGGGCTTCCATGTCTCTGGGTGGAGGAAGACTTCCTCTGAGTGGGACACAGTGTGTTTGCACAACATTACACACCAGCGGGGAGAATGCTTTAGAGTGCACTGTCAGAGGGCCATGTCTTTTATCCTGTTAATTATATCAACCTGCTCAAGGTGAAAGCTACCATTACATACCAACTGTGATGGGGGGCACTCACAGCTTCCAAAGACAATATGTCCCCAGGCCCCCGAGCCAACTCTCAATTATAGGCCATTTTCTCTGTATTTCCACTCTCAGAAACCCTGAAAGACCGGGGCTGGGAACCCGGGACCCTGCATGTATTTTTAATCAGGCTCATCTGAGCCTGAAGCAGGAGCTTAAATTAACAAACAGCGCCACCCTGTGGCCTGGAGGCTCATGGGATCACATCCCGAGGTGGGGGCCAGTTGAGCCAGATGTATAAATAGGTGGTGGAACAGGCCAGACACAAAGTGGAGCCACATCTTGGATGGAAACGGTGCGAATGGTTGGTGAACCTCACATGGCCATGGATGGATTCCACAGCTGGGACGTGGACCATCCACTGGGTGAACACATGGGTGTAAATTATGGGGGGGTGGGGAGGTTGTAAGGGGGGGGGGGGGGGGGGGGGGGGGGGGGGGGGGGGGGGGGGGGGGGGGGGGGGGGGGGGGGGGGGGGGGGG
>JAODKN010000042.1:1895168-1908394 GCA_026774425.1 Petrocephalus zakoni | reverse complement strand
ATTGGGGGGGGGGTGGGTGGGGTGTTGTGGGGGGGTCTCCGTTCTTGATGCGGGGGACCCGGGCCCATTTGTGTTTGTCCCCCCCCACCCCCCCCCCCCCCAAAGCCTGCCTCGTCATTGCTCTTCAGCACTCCTCCAACAAAGTGTCGGGGGACTAGAAGGTGCGGTAAATGCCGCCCCCCCCGGCTCTGCGTATCTGGAATGGCCGAGTCCATTGCTGGTCAGAAAGAGTTGTGTGTTTGACGGGCCAGTCCCTGTGGAATGGGGTCAGGGCTGGGAGGGGGGGAAGGACTTTTGGACACATGGGGGGCGTGGGGGGGGGTTACAGATGAGTGAGTGGACTCCTCTGCAAACCAACATGAATATTTGTGAAAACAGTGAATTCTATTAAACAAATCAATTGACAATTTTTTTTTTTATTTTAGTCTTGCGCATGTGTTAAGTTACTTGGCAGCCCTGAATTTTGGTGGCTGGTTCTAAATCCTAATGCGTGATATTGGTATGAGTTGTCGTTAGTAAATTACATTAATGTTGTGGTTTTTTGGTGCACAGATTGATTTTCTTTGTGAGATGCTGAACTCAGACTCTAGTTTTCCGCATAAAATAAAATAAGTTGGCTTTGGCTTCGTTTTCTTCCTTTGGGCATCCTTGTGACGTGGGATGCAGGAAAGAACATGCGTGTGGGCTGCCATTCGATTGTAGCGCTGCCTCTCATTGGCCGTGCCGTTTGTCCAGGGCACTGTTCTCTCTCCGTGCAATAGAAATCTGTCAGAACAGGAAGGGGATACGTTATTGTGTCTGTAAGCTGTTTGGCATTCAAGTTCATGAGAGCTGAGGCCAGACATTTACTGTTTTTGCAGGCATGTTACTTCGATGTGTTTTTTTTTTTTTTTGCTTACTGAAGCAACTTCTGTTAAACATGCCTACAAGCCCTTCTCGAGTTACAAACATCTAGGGAACGTTGTTTGCTCATTATAGGGAACGTAACTGAGCGGCTCATATTTCATAATTTGCGTTGACATCTTGTTTTCATCTTGTACTCTTCTTTGGAGACGGTGGGTAAATTGAATAAAATAAAAAAAAGCTTTTTTCGAGAGTCCCTCGGCTGCTCTCTCGGCCCTGGAGGATGGCGTCCGTCTGTAGCTGGCTGGCTTCTGTGTGGTGCCAGCAGCCACTGCGGTGGATCTTGCTTGCTTGCCTCCCACCCTGATGGGGGCTGGCTTTTGGCCCGGCCTCCTCTGTGTTTTCCATCTTTTTTTTGCTGCAGTCTGACCAAAGCGATCCCCCGGACTTTCGTGCCGAGCCCTGGGTATGCTCATGTGGTATGCTCATGCCCTCGGTCATGTGACAGCCTCGGCTGCCCATATTTGGCCTGGCTGATGGGGGAAACCAGGTTAGGCCACAGTCACCTTATCTGAAGCTGGAGCAGCATTGGGATAAATGTCATCATTAAAGCTTTTTCTCCCTGCTTGGTTAGTTGGATGGCTGTGAGAAGCTTCGAGAAAGCCGGCTAGATAGGGCAGCACAAATTGCATGCCTTTTTTGGGGAGCTGATCCACCCTGTCCCTTGAATTGTCTCCTTAAATAAGCCTAAAACCCCCTCCATTGCTCCGACACATTATGACCCCACCGCTGGTCCCGTACGTGTGATCTGGGCTCCCTGACCGCAGCAGACCCACAGCACATTGTCCAGTTATTTTCCTGTTACCTTGCTTCATGTAGCCAGGTCTAGGCTGATTAAGGCTGCATCGGGAACCTCTTGAGGAGGCTGGCCAGACCAGGAGGAGGGGGTTAGCACCTCAGACTCTGATCCAGACAAAGGCGTGGTGTCTAGGCTTGTTTTCCTCCATCACTCTATTTTTCACTCTGAAGTCCTCAATGACTTCTTCGTCCATGAATTGGCCATCAGTATGTCATTGACTGCCATCTTACGGTTCTTCCTTAATTATGAGTTTGATTGTGTACATCTGATTGTAAAAATTGTTGGCGTTGGATTTATAAAATTGGTCCCCGGTGCCTTTGTGGCTAAGCAGCCAATGACTGGTAAGGAGTTTGATGAACTTCTGCTTGGTGGTTTTATTCTCAGTGCTGTAATATCGGGGCACCTTTGGCGTGACTTTGACCAAGGAGACGGCGTCTGTACTGCCAGCCCTGAAACATGGAAGCGGCGTCTTGCGGCAGGTGGGGCTTTGTTCTGAAGGCCATTCGACTCCCGGGTGTTACGCCGACTTTGGCTTAGACAAGTCGGCACCCTTTTTCGCGGGACAGTGGGTTATAGAGGGACGGGGTCCTGAAGGCGACCCTTTACCCCACACGGGGATGCGTCGCTCTCGTCTCTGTGTCTGCTGGCCGAGCTGAACGTGGGAAAGTGCGTCACGCACTGCTACAGCGTCGATAAATAATGCAGGACTCCAGCGTTGTGAATCCTCAAAACAGCATATTCATTATTAATCAGCCACTTAACGTCCCATTTCCAAACTCGCCTTGCTCGCCGTGTCCGGAGGTGCTGCTCCTACGTGTCCGTTCCGGAGATTTCCCTCCTTTGGGCCCTCGGTCACGCCTTCCTCCTGTGTATGTGTCCTCTGTGTCAGCATCATTCATTGATTCATTACATTAATGGGTATGGTCAGCATTGGTTAATTGTTCAAATGCATTATTTTTACCTATAAACTGGCCTGCTCCTAGACTCCAGGGCTTGTTTGGAAATCTCTGTAATGCTTCAGAGCTTTTTTGCTTATTTTGCAGACACTTATCCAAAGCAATTAAGACGGTGTGGTTGATGGTTCTGCTCGGGGAGCCTGGAATTACAACCAGCAACCCTCTGATCACAGACATGGCGTCCTAACACTCTGAGCCACGAACCCCTGCTTAGTAATCTGGCCACCTCACCTATTTAGTTTCCAGCAGCACATATGAGTGGCCCAGTTGTAGCTTCTGCGTTACTGCCTCTCTCACGTGCCGTTTACTGATTGGCCGACTGGTTGCCAGTCTCAGGTGAGGTCTCTCTGCTGTATGACCCCCTGACCCCCTGACCCCTCCACAGCAGGTTTCCTCCACAGTTAGTTATTCTGCGTTCCATTTGCCTTGGAAGTTCGGAAGTTGGAGCTGGGAATGACGTCACACCCGAGTTAACAACAGCATTCCAGCGCAACAAGTCACAGAGACCTATAGCAATGCCAGGGATTTCCTGTTTGGCTGGATTTAATTTACCCCAGTTTAAATGGCCTTTATCTTCGGTGACTTACATTTAGCCCAGACTGTCTCAAATCAGACAAGTGATTGTTTATGAATGTTAACAAAATATCACAAGTAAGACCATCAACCTTAAACCAAAAAAGGTTCATTTTAACAGTGACTCCACTGGCCCCATATTATTTCCCCGCCACTCAATGTTACCCAGAATGCATTGCACCCTAGAAGGTGTGAGGTAAGGTTTGTTGATGATGTCAAGTAGTATTTAGGAGTCACACCTAAATTGCATAATTTACTTGTTTTAAAAGCACCAAAAGCAGTGAGCAACTTTGTTATTGTTAATAGATAAGGAACATTTTATGGTGTGCTCATTAGACCTTTAACAGTCTCTTATATTACTTTTGGGTTTGCTAATGCACCATGAAAGCTGTGTCTTTGCAATTAGGTGTTGGTTGCAATTTCAAAATGAATCAAAGGAAATTGAGACTGTTTGCTCCCTGGTGCAGCCCCCCCCCCCAGCAAATTTGTCATCCCGCGGCCAAACTCACCCGGCCGGATCAGGGAGCTTGGTGAGGTTTGAGCGGATCAGGAGGATGGCTTGGAACCTGTTTACCATGCTTCTCGCCCCAGGCGAAGGCGTCTTTGTAAAGCAAGCGTAAGCCCTGGGATGGCAGGAGGAAGGTGCATCACGCAGTGAAGGGTCTTCAGGACCGGTTTGTGATGGGTCTTCAGGACCGGTTTGTGATGGGTCTTCAGGACCGGTTTGCTTGTTTCTTTTTGTTGGGTTTTATCCTTGCCTGAGCAAGTAGGAACGTCGAAACCTCCACGTTAGCCTCCTGACAGTCCCGTGCTCCCCCGTTTCCCGCTGACTGGCCCCTGGCTACTGACTGTCTCTTGGAGCTGTGGCCGGGGGGGTTCTGGACCTTCCGCCCCACCCACCGCTGTCATGCCTTACGATGTATGATGCAGTTTCAACATGAAAAGTTACTCTGCTCCAATTTTCATTTTCAATTTGTAATGGAAAAGACGAGCTTACGAGACGACAGAATAAGCAGGTCGCTGTGGAAACCGCGCCAAAGGCGGCCGATGGCGCCGTCGTGTTAAAGCGGACTCTTAATGAAACGCTGCTTGTTCTGACGAGAGGAGTGGCCTATTCAGCATTGATTGGCATGGGGGGGGGGGACAGCAGTGAGAGTACATTGGGGGGGGGGTGCCATGGCTACGATCAGGGGGTTGCCAGTAGAGTGCTGTTGGGTTCTTGAGCAATTTGTGTTGTATGGTCTACAACAGTGGTCCAGAAGCCAGTTCACAGACCCCCAGCAGGCCACATATGCTCCCTCCCAGTTCCCAACACGCCTGGACTAGTTATTCGGTGTTCTTGATCGTCTGGGAGCTGGGAGGGAGCAAAAATGTGGACTGTCTGGGGCTCCTTGAGGACTGGTTTCAGAAACGCTGCTAGAACAATAGGAGCAGGGGGAAGTGGTTAAAACCATCGTAGCATATGCTGTGCTGTTTCCATTAGTGGGTGTCTGAGGAGCTTGACCTAATCACTGGAAGGATGGCGGGAGGCTGTGTGGAACCATAACTGGTAGCCACCAGGTAATGGGCCTGTCCAAGCTTCATACTGGACCCAGTGCCCTCCCTAAATGTGGTGCCCAGGGTTGACCTGTAGTGATGTGTTGACCTGTGCGTTCTGTCAAATCTGGGTGAGTGGAGAGGGTGGGGCTTGGCAGGAATGGTGCCTGCCTTCTGAGGTGCTGTCAGGTCTGGGAGTGGAGAGGGTGGGGCTTGGCAGGAATGCTGTCTGCCATTGGCAAGTGGTGATTCCTACCTCAGCTTGCCCTGCCCCCAATTCTCCTGGTGATAGGTGGACGGGTTAGGGAGCGAATCGGGGAGCTTTCGCACTGAGTGATGCTTTTCTTAGCAGCTGCTGGGGGAGGAGGGATTTGTGAGCTTCTTGCTTGATAAAAATGTCAACAGTGCCCGCTTTGGGACAGCCCAAAAAAAATGAGCTGTGTGTGTGTGTGTGTGTGGGGCCTGAAGGTCTTCAGCGCTGCACTGGCTCCGTTCTGCTTCAAGCAAGACCTTTGAGAGAAGAGCCATATACCAGGATATTTTTAAGTTTTTTTTATTTTTTTTTGCCAGGGATTTGAAGCTGCTCACTGGAAAATATGGACCCCCCCACCCCACCTCTATGTTCTGTACTATAAAACCCGGCACGAAGGCATTCTGGACCGTTTGTCTTCTAGCTGACGTTCTTGATCTAGTGCCTCTGTGGATCTCAGAAACAAGGCAGTGGAGCCTGTGATCTGTCCGCCAGTCTCTGCCCGTGCCGTCGCTGGGCTGTATAGCACTTTGCTCATTTGTTTGTTGGTTTTTTTGTCTTATATGGGCCTCTGAAAATATATTAAATAATTCCCAAGCACCCTGGCGCCAGAATTAAATTACCAGTTCCTTTTCTGAGCGGGACAGATTTGTCTACTGGACTGGCAGTGGGGCCCTGTCTGTGTGCAGTCACTTCATTAAAATAATATACATGAATAATGTAGGACGGCCATTTTCCCCTTAGATGTACTTAGATGTGTTTATCAGGGTTGTTTCGTAAAACTTTACCTACTTGTGCAGCTGCAGGCTCCGCCCACTTCTAACGGCTTCCGCGGCGAAGGCTAATCGGCCTGTCCTGGGCGCCGTCAGACGCCAGCCGATTGCCGCCACCTTGTCTGGCTGCTTCGCTGACTGTCTGTTCCTAGTGATGTCCCTAAATGGACAGCATGCGGTTCCTCCCAGCACACCAAAGATCCTGGGGGAGCCCGGCCCGGCCACCTGCCTTACTGAGGACACGGCACCATCTGGGCCAGGCCGGGCTCCCCCCGGATCTTTGGTGTGCCGAGACGCGGCTCCCCTTGGGAGGTGGCGGGCAGCGACGGCTCCTCCGTCTCCCTCTTTCCCTCCCTCCTCTCCTACAGTCAGCCTTCAATCCTCCTTTTCTCTCTCTCCTTAGATCATCAGAAACTGGAGCGCGAGGCGCGGATCTGCCGGCTGCTCAAGCACCCCAACATCGGTGAGTTGCTGCCCGGCGGGCAGTGCGCCCCCTGGAGGCCGGGCTCGGCCGGGGCGGGCAGTGCGCCCCCTGAAGGCCGGGCTCGGCCGGGGCAGGCAGTGCGCCCCCTGGCCGGGCTTGGCCCCGGCAGGCAGAGCGCCCCCTGGAGGCCGGGCTCGGCCACGGCGTCTCCTCACACTCGGCTGTTTGGCTGTCACGCGTGTGCGCTTTCACCCTGTAGCGGCTTTCCGGTCCGTTCTGCTTCGCCTTTGCCGATCTCCTCCTCTGATCTTCACACCTGTCTCCCAGACCTGGCCCTCCCCCCTGGGGCCTTCCCGCTGTCTCTCTCGCTTTCTCGTCACTTATTCCACTTTCTGTGTCCCAGATTGTCCTCGCCCCCGGAAAGGCACCCTCTCCATTCCTCTCTCACTCTTTTTCTCCCTTTTTTTTTTTTTAACCTTTCTTCTCTGTCAGTCTCAAATCGTCTCACCTTCCCCCTCCAAGGGAATACTTGTCATGTTTTCTCTTTTCTTCTTTTTAAATCTCTGACCTCCTCTCCTCCTCCTCTTCTTCGTCCCTTTCGCCCGTGGGTACAGCCTCCTTCGTTGTGGAATTTGCCCAAGAGCGCCCCCAGCTGGTCCACATGGCACTGGCAGCCTGCAGAGTCCAAACGTCTAAACTTCGGATGGTGGAAGCTCCTTGGTTGCTGCTTGCTTTGCTTTTCAGATTTTAATTCTGAGGAGTCTTGAAGTACCATGTCACCACAGCAGTTAGCACATGGCGAAGGTCAAAGGTCATGCCGTGTTCCTCTTTTTCTCCTGCCTCCCCTCACAGTCAGACTCCATGACAGTATCGCTGAAGAAGGCTTCCACTATCTCGTCTTCGACCTGTAAGTACCCCCCCCCCCCCACCCCCTGAGACGTGGGGGTGTGGTCGGCGGGCATTCTTGATGCCGTCATATACTTACTGGACCAAAATGTGGCTGATGGACTTGGTCTGTCTTCAGTGTCACTGGCGGTGAGCTGTTCGAGGACATCGTGGCCCGAGAGTACTACAGCGAAGCCGACGCCAGGTGTGCACTCCGCCTTCTTGCTGGGGCGTCTCGGCGGTAACCTTGCGGTCTGCGGGCATTTGGACACACATCCCTGTGCATACACACGTACACATGCATGCATGCCGTGCACGCACTGACACGTAGCACTGACGCACACACACAGCACCTGCACATAAAGCACTGACACACAGCGTGCATGCACACAAAGCACTGACACACAGCAGTGGCACAGATAGCATGCACACTCACGAGCGGGACTGACACACAGCAGTGGCGCACACACACACACACAAACACACACGGCACTGACACAGCAGTGGCACACACACACACGGCACTGACACACAGCAGTGGCACACACACACCGCACTGACACACAGCAGTGGCACACACACACACACGGCAGTGGCGCATGTGCACGCACACACACACGGCAGTGGCGCATGCGCACACACACACACACACACGGCAGTGGCGCACGCACACACACAGCGGTGGCACACACACACACACACACACACAGCACTGACACACACCCACAGCAGTGGCACACACACACACACGCATGCATGCACAGCGCCCTGGGACCCGGCTCGCTGTGAGGGACAGCAGAGGGCGCAGACGTGGCACGTCTGGCCCGCAGTCCCGGCGTGTTACATCCTGCATTAGAGAGCTTCTCAGGAGACGGGAGCCACTGCGCTAATGCAGTGTAACAGCTGGCGAGGGAGGCCTGGGGGCCACAGGCGGCAGGGCGGGGCTTGTGGGGGGCTGCCGGGAGCTGGGCTATTTCAGCGTGCGGGCCACAGAACTGGGACTCAGCCCCGGGCCAAACGGCTCGTAGCTGCTCTTCTCTCGTTTAGGGTCCTCGCAACGATCGGGGTGATCAGTGAGCAGGGGCTGACTTTCCTGGATGTGCCCTAACTGCTCTGATAAACAGCCGGGAGGGAGAGCGGGGGGGGGCTCGCTCCAGCGCGAGACATTAAGGGCGCGGGCCGGGAGGGAGGGAGGGGGAGCCCGCATCCGTCCTGGGCCCTGCGAGATGCCGCAGGAATGGAATGCCAGCCTCTGAACTGGCCAAATTTGGACACAATAAATACTATTCTCCTCGTTCCTGTCGGGGAACATGTGGGGCTATATTTAAGTTGCAGTTTTTCCCCTGGTTGTGCCTCCGCCCTCCCCCGTTCGTCCTCTATTCCTCTCACCCTGCCATTATTCACCGAGTCCCCCCCCGCATGTCCCGTGTCCTGGTCTGCCCAGACTGAATGGGGCTGTCATGTTCCCCTCGCACTGGGTGCGGCTGGCTGCTTGTTGTCCTTTTTATTTAAGGGGAGAAGGAATTAGGCCCCATTCCGTACCGTCGCCCCGTTAGCCTTAGCGGGCCCCTCCCCCATTACCCCCATTCCGCTGTCCTGTGATGTAACCAGGACATGCTCGGGAGCTGTTTGTATAGATCAGCCAATGGCGGCCCTGTGTGGCCAGGGAGGCAGGACCACGGTGCCGTGTGCAGATGTCTGCCCCGAGGTCCCTCGCCAGCGCGTCCGAGCTCGTCCGAGCCGTGGCGATGGGGGGGGGCACTGCTTCAGGGCGAGCTTGTTTACAGCCCATGAGGTCATGACCCCCGGGAGCAGAGTGAGCCTGCGCCAGGTGGTAAACGCATCCACTCCCCTGGATCTGTTGGGGGGGTTTCATTTGAAAAATCTGTGTCTGCTGCAGCTGCGACTAAACAGTACATCTTCTCCTGTGCCCCTGCGCAGCCAGTGTATCAATCAGATCCTGGAGAGCGTCAATCACATCCACCAGCATGACATCGTGCACAGGGACCTCAAGGTGAGCATCTGTCACCAAGACAACCTCAGATCTCCATGGCGATGATGCTGCGTCATAATTTTCTGGCTCCTTCACTAGGGACTTGATTGCTTTCTGACTGCAGGCCTGCGAGTGTGTGTGTGTGTGTGTGTGTGTGTGTGTGTGTGTGCGCGCGCGCACCTTCTCTCTGTCCGGTGTCCTGTCATACAGACGAAACTGGCACTCAATGTCCTCTTCTTGTGTTCAACCGGTCGTGCTGTCCAGGTCTCGCTCTAAGTTGCATGAATGGACTGCGGTGCCCTCTAGTGTGTGTTATTAGAACAACAAGGCTGTGGCTTTCACTCCAAAAATGGCGTTTGCTGATGATTCTATCTGCCATCCACCCATCTCTGGGCTCTGCACCAATATTAAGGTGTTACCTTCATAGATTGGCCTGTAACACGGGGCAGGGTGGCTAACTGACACATTGAAACCACTGTTTCTGAAATTAAATATACAAAATCACCTATCCATCCATCCATCCATTCTCTGACACAACAGGGTCATGGGCGCAAGGCAGCAGACACCCCAAGATGGGGCACTAACCCATCGTACAAAATCAGAAATCTCAAAATGAGTGGTCCTGATGAGGGATGAAAGTCTTTTCTGAAACCTGAAGTGAACGGCATGCTTTCTGAGGAAATGGGGGCTAAACTCCCCAAAAAATGATGTTTAAAAGCGCGTGGTTTATAACGGCCCTGTCGCTCAGTGAAAGTGGCCGGCTGCTACACACGGCACTGCCCCCTACTGGCCGGTGGACTGGCAGGCCTCAGCAAGTGCAGGGATCTGATTATGCTGGTGGTTAGGGGTATAGCTACCCCCCCCCTCCAAATCTCCCAGGGTGTCCATGCCCCTACTGCACCCCTGGTGGTGATGATGGGGGAGGCGTTGCCTTTTTATGGAGCTGCTGAGGGCTGTTAGTGTGCTGCTTGTGATCGCGTGGAACGGAAGCATCAGCATGTTCCTGACTCACCCCTCGTGTCCCCCACCACAGCCGGAGAATTTACTCCTGGCCAGTAAGCTGAAGGGTGCCGCGGTGAAGCTGGCCGACTTCGGCCTGGCCATCGAGGTGCAGGGGGACCAGCAGGCATGGTTTGGTGAGTAAACACACACAGACACACACACTCTCACCACTGCCCCCTCCAGATACTCCCAACAAGCTTGGTGTTTCTTGCACGCTTTTCCGCATCTTCAGTTAAAGTATGAATTGACCTGAATGCCGTTTTGGACTCTTCATAATATGCAGTTTCAGCTTCATTACCTTTTCACACTCTTATCTGTAAGGGCTGAAGTGTCACTTTCCTTCCCCCGTTTGTCTAGGTGGTGCCGCGAACCAGAATTCCTCTCTCGTCCTCGTTTGTTCGATTTCTCGTTACTGCCGCAAAGCCACCGTTTTGTAACCTCAGCTTTTTATTCAGATACCTGTTTTTCCAGCACACTTCACTGACGTGTCCTGTTGCCTCTGCAGTTTTGTTAATTTCGCTTTCCTGTCCGCAGGTTTTGCAGGTACTCCGGGTTACCTCTCTCCAGAGGTCCTGCGAAAGGACCCATATGGCAAGCCTGTCGATATCTGGGCCTGCGGTGAGTCCTCCAGTCTAGGCGACATGCATCCCAGCATGCCATGGGGGGGGGCAGAGTTTAATGCTTGCCTCTCACTGCCTCCTTTTTATAGGTGTGATCCTTTACATCTTGCTGGTGGGTTATCCCCCTTTCTGGGACGAGGACCAACACAAACTGTACCAGCAGATCAAAGCGGGTGCTTACGACGTGAGTATTCCTCTCTGCTCGTCGTGGATTTGGCTGACACTGAGGTCAGCATTAGGAGTGTCTACTGTGCTCTGCACAGAGTAATCAACAGATAGTGTGTGAGGATGCATCCCAGAAGGTCTTTAGACATTTGGAATGTTACAGAGGAGTGGAATGTCACAGATAAGTAGTTTTACGTTTTCAAGTGTTGGGTGTTGATCTACTACTGAGCCAGCTACTTGTATATTTTTGAGATCTCGTGCAGCAAAATGCCCGTGAGATGTTAAGGTCTGTTCCTGCTGCCAGCCTGCACTTGCATCTCTGCTCCTCTCTGGCCTCAGTTTCCCTCCCCGGAGTGGGATACTGTCACTCCCGAGGCCAAAAACCTCATTAACCAGATGCTGACCATCAACCCGGCCAAAAGGATCACCGCTGAGCAGGCCCTCAAACACCCGTGGGTCTGTGTAAGTCGCTCCTCCCTTCCGCGTGCTCCTCCGTTTGCCTTTTCCTTCCTCTTCCTGTCCCTTGCAGTTCTTTCCAGTCTCATTTCCTTCCTCTTCATGCCACTTAAAGTTCACGTTTCTGTTTCATGTCCGTATCTTCCTGTACTTCGCAGTTCTTGAATTTTACACCTCTTCCTGCTCAGTCCTCCCTGTTTCAGGAAGTGAATTAATCACTGTAAATGTTACTGCCAGTCCACTCAACTCTGGTCGTCTCTGATGTTGTTAACCCTCTATCCCGTGTAGCAACGCTCCACTGTGGCCTCTATGATGCATCGTCAGGAGACCGTCGAGTGCCTACGCAAGTTCAACGCCCGGAGGAAGTTGAAGGTACGAGCACGTGTGCATCCTCTTCCACACTTTAGGTCTTCGGTTGGTCATGGGAGGGTAACCCAAAATCGGCAGTGGTTGTGGCACCGGCCGATGGGAAGTCGTTCCCCACCCCTGCTTTGAAAGAACCAGAGATGCTGATGTAATGCATTCTGAAGAGGTTGTCGGTCTCTATTTGCCTTCTACATGAATCACACTCAAAAACACTGCCCAAAACCATGAGGCTTCCTGCTCTTTGTGTTCCAGGGGGCCATTCTGACCACCATGCTGGTGTCCAGAAACTTCTCAGGTGAGTGAAATGGCTGAAGATGAGAGCGTGTGGCCAGGTGTGCCCATGTCAGAGAGCCAAAAGCTGTCCAGATTCAGAGGATGGTTGGCGCCACTGCTGTTCTTAGTCAATGCGCTGATTTTACTCCAGATTAACATGACAGCAGCATGTGATTACAGGAAGAATCTACTGCTCTATAATGTGTTCTTAGATGTTTGAAGAAGCAAAAGCAAAATAGATTTGGGTAGTTTAGTCTGAAACAAAAGTGAGTCTAGTGAGTGAAGTCTGTTGGCCTGAACTCTGTTTAATAATTGTTGTGTTAGTGCAGTACAGACTGTGGTTGTGATAATTACATGTACCGGTGTGTTTTTTTCCCCCTCTCATTAAACAATCCGTGTGTCTGTGAGTATACCCACCCCCCCACTAAGCCCCCACAGCACCCATCCGATTCTCTGGCACCCATCTTAGACACTCGCCTAAACTGTGAACCACATCCTTTAATGACTTCCTTTCTGAATGAAGAGTGAATGTATATCTATGAGGTTGACTTTGGAGGGTGCTTCAGGCCCACCTTTGGATTCTTCAGGTGTTTCTTTACTCCTGGCTTGAGTGGCAGACGCACGTGGGCTTCCCACGCGGGTTTCGAGACCCCCTTGTGGTCGCCACCCTGCCGCTTTTCTCGCATAGCCATTCGCCCTATTCAACCCAGCGCCTCTCTGTTCAATAGTGGGCCGGCAGCATACCAGCCCCGCTGCTGCCGCCACCAGCACTGCCGCGCTGGCACAGGAAGGTACGTCCCGAGCGCCACGTGAGCGGCCCACCCTCTGCCCCACCAGCATGCCACCTAGGCAGAGCGCTGCCGTCCCACCATAGGCCACAGCCAAACATCGCAGGCAATGCAGGTCACATGACACTTCTCACATGTGCTAATGTTGGTCACATGACATCGCAGGTGCTAATGTTGGTCACATGACACTCATCACAGACGCTAATGTTGGTCACATGACATCAGACGCTAATGTTGGTCACATGACATCACAGATGCTAATGTTGGTCACATGACATGTATCACAGACGCTAATGTTGGTCACATGACATGCATCACAGGCGCTAATGTTGGTCACATGACATGCATCACAGGCGCTAATGTTGGTCACATGACATGCATCACAGGCGCTAATGTTGGTCACATGACATGTATCACAGGCGCTAATGTTGGTCACTTAACATCGCAGATTCTGATGCAAACAT
>JAODKN010000042.1:1861129-1875838 GCA_026774425.1 Petrocephalus zakoni | reverse complement strand
CTATTAGTTAAGTTCTCCCCAAGCGAGCTTGATGGGCTGAATGGCCTCCTCTCGTTTGTATATTTCTTATGTTCTTATGTTCTTATGTTCTTATATCGCGGTCTGGATCTTACTGAGCCGACTTTTCCTCAGTGGAGGAAACCGCACTGTAACTAGTGTCTCTTCGCGGTACGGCTCGGGACGGCCTGCTTCCTGTACGCCAGTGGAAAAGTGCCATAACAGGAGTGGTTTCAGTTAGAAGATGATTCTTCATCTAGAAGGAGGACTGGAGGCCTGCTGAGGACACACACCTGGTACCAGGAGTAAGCCCGGTCGGCGGGGTTGGTGAGCAGCACCAGGATCTTCGCCTGGGGCAGCAGGGCGGCCGCACGGCGTGGCGTTGCGCCCGAGTCGAAATAGCCGGCACTCTTCTCAAACACAAAGTCCGCGCTGGCGTTGGACGCCAGTGGGAAGAAGTCCATGTACCTGCGAGGCGAAATGTGCCGGCGAAGAGAGCTCCTGCTTCAGAGATGACGGAGGAGCACCCGCATGACCCGGCCCTGCCCAGTCCCTCCCGCCACAAGCCGGCAGCCCGTTTGCACCTTTTTAGTACCCAAGCAGCCTGAACAATTAGTGGGTGCTGAACCGGCAGAGACTTGTTGCCAATAAAAATCTTGCATCATAAATCTTGTTAGCAGTTTAACAAAAAGACAAATATGAATAATGTGAAGATTTAAGGTAACCGCCCGCTGGCTCTTGAGCATTGTTACCAATCGATGCCATGCCGGTAGTTGGATCCACTGAAGAACTGGACCTCCTCGAAGGTGACCAGGCTGGGGAAGCTGCTCACAATGGCAGGGTGGAGGCTCAGGAAGCCATGCAGGGCCGTGGTGCCTGGAAAGGGCGAAGACAGGCTACCTTTTTATTGATGTTCTGCAGACACGTGACCGTGAACCGTATCTTCTCCCTCCTGTTATCTTGACGGATTTAACCAAAAGCGCCTAGCCTGCCTGACCAAACCACATCCGAATTGGACCATTACTGCTGGGTGGTGAACTTTTTGTCACTGAGTGTATTTTATTCCTAACTCGCTGTCCTGTGCCCACTTTGGGTCAGCCCTGACAGGCACAATAAGACAATCAGAGGCCAGTCTCATTAAATTCATGTTCAGCTCAATATTAATAGGAAGTGGTTGTTCATCTTTCAATGGTTACTGAATACATATCAGTAGGCATTATTGTGTCCAGTCCATTGTCAGGTTTATTAACCTGCAGTTTGACAAACTGGAATGTTGTTTTCTGACTTTCGTGTGAGTGTATTATGTATATTCAGCCTCGGGAAAAATCAAGAGACCACAGCACAATTTTTTATTTCTCAATTTATGGTTATGCATCTGGGGGGGGAAAAAAAGTATATATACACACACACACATACACAGAGGTGTCAATTTCAGGTCCAGAAAGTTACATAGATGCATAACCATAAATTGAGAAACAAAAAATTGTGCTGTGTTCTCTTGATTTTTTCCAGAGCTGAATATACATAATACACTCACACGAAAGTCAGAAAGTCAGATTTCAGGGTGACCATTTTTCAGCCCCTACAAGGGAAATTTTCTGAATTATTTCTAACATTCTGTGGCTGCAATCAAATGGCAAACGTCTTGTATTTTGTTTGGTTACTTATGGTTATGGCTGGGCATGGGTTAAAGGTGTCACTGCTGGGATTATGGATTTTCCCATAGAAATGAATGGAGAGTCCCCACAAACTTGTGTGTGCGTGGGTGGGTGTTCTGGTCTTACCGGTTTTCTGTGGACCAATTACGAGGAACTTGGGAAGCCGGTCGCAGGTCTTTTCCTTGGACCAGATGTCTTTGTGACGCTTATCATGACAGGGGTTCTAAGGATGGGGAAGACGTACAGGGCCCCAGTGACCACAGCTCTTCATACATACATGCATACATACATACATACACTAGGACCCGAGCTTAATCAGAATCATCACTGCACCTGCACTGTTACTAATCCGCAAATGAGAAATGCTGACTGTGACTGCAGAGCTCGCCCTCCTACCTGCCACAAGGGATCCTTCTCCTCGGGAAAGACCTGGAAGTACTTCTCAGCCAGCTCCACCGGGGGCAGCGTGTGAAGCTGCAGGTTGGTCCAACACTGCACGAACTTCAGCAGGGACTCGAAGGTGTACAGGCCCAGCCGGTCATTCCCATAGTTTGACAGGTGAGTCATAAAGACACTGACCTGCAGTTAACGGGGAACATCAGAAAACCACTCTGTAAGAATGACAGGGTGGCAAATTTTCATTTTATAGGGCGGTTTGGGAAGACCCATTTATATTCATGAGAGAAGAATTAGCTGACTGGCCAGTGAACGTGCTCCCACGACAAGTGCTACCCGAATGGCCAGTGAACGTGCTCCCACGATATGTGCTACTCGATTGGCTGGTGAACCTGTCTCCAAGCCCAACACTCCTTACAGATTCCATGCAGATAAGTCTTTATGTAACCTTTCATAAACAACTATTGACATTTCATCGACCAAAGAAGTCCATAACTGAACTTCTTTAATGCATTGTTTGTGAGCTTAGTTTATAGTAAATTAGGTGCATTTCTGCTCTTTTTCCATGAATTAAATTGTGGAGATATCTGCTGTATGATGCTCCTCCAAAGTTTGGCAAAATCTTAAGCATTTGAATCCAATCGCAATAAAGTCTGATTTCCTTATCATAGGCTAATAGTATTCTGACTTATGGGTTCTGTAAGTGAATAGCATGGTTTCTTAGGTATTCTGTCTACTGCATTTACTGACCAATCAGGTCACACTTCTCATGAATATTAATGAGTTTTCCCAAACCACCCTGTAAAATGAAAATTTGTGGCCAGGAGTAGTGAATGTGCAATAACAGGGTCACGCTCCATTACTTACAGGGCTGAGTAAGAGGGTCTGAAAGAGCTCCCCCCCCCGGATGCTTCGGTCCAACTCCTGGGGGCCCCCGGGGTACTCGCTGTAGAAGATGGTGTGAGTAAAGAGCCCACAGGTCTGTCTGGGCAGCACCTGTCATGCGTGACACATGGCTGTCACATACTTGTGAATTACACCAACCTCACAGTTACTCTGCCCATTGCCTCCTGTAAGAAGTCACACTTAAAAAGCTGGTTTATCTGCCATTTGCACAAGTGCATAAGGATGTCATTTCAGAAATCCATCCTTGTTCTCTTTTGAGACACACATACACACGCGCATGCACACACACACACAGGGGAGAGAACGAAGCTTGGTCTGCCATTTACCCAGCACCCCCTGGAGGGTGGGGTAGGGGGATTTAGGACCATACCGAAGGCCCCACAACGGTGCACCTAGTCTGCCAAGAAGCGGCGACTTGCAGACCACGGGCACGGAGGCCCATCTGGCCGAGCCTCGCGCCGTGGGAGGGCGCACCTTAATGCCGGCATGGATGAAGCCGCGGCGGTAGCGTGCGGGCCGTAGGTGAGGGTACTCCTCCGTGCTGGTCACGCGGATGCCCCACACAGCTCTCCAGGCTTCGTACAGCTGCCCGTGCACAGGATAGACGCCCGAGTGGTGTGGGCTCACCGCGTACCCCATGTCCGTGGGGATCCCGTGTTCCTGGGGGGGGGGGGTGCGAGGAGTTACAAAATGGGCCTAGCCGCTGAGTCACACGTTGCTCCCCCCCTCCTCGCCACCTCGGAACCGCCAGCTATGGCTCCGAGCACACGGCCAGAGGGGGATCACCTGTGCAAAAAGCCTGTTGAGGTGCATCTGTTCAGCCAAAACGCTGACGTTGTGGAAGAGATGCGGCTGCATGTGGCTCCACATGTGGGGGAACCACCAGAACTCCTGCCGGTGCCTGAGGAGCATGTCGTCTCCCCGGTCCTCTTCCTCTGTTCCTGTTGGAGGTCAGAGGTCAAGCCCACAGTCCATCCACCAATCAGAGGCCATGGCCCTCTAGTGCTAATAAGCCAATGGGAGCAACATGAAAAGTCTGGCTCACTAATGGCGCGTTCGATTACCCTGACAGAGTCGTAGATTCCAAGGTGTGAGACATCACATCCGACCAGTTTCTCGACCGAGCCACACACCTCGGAACAAACATGGCTGCCTCCACGAACGCGCGGTTATTGTTGTTGTCAGAGCACAAAAGCTCATGGAAAGACATTCATGAATAGTAATACGTTCAATAAAATAAACATTTTGAAATATCTAAAAAAAAAAAGCAGTGACACTTATTGCTGACCGTGTAAGGTGCCATGCTACAATGACGTCACGGGAGAATCTCGTACAATAAAATTCTCTCAGACTTCAACCTTGGAAAAGTGACATTATAGCGACGTTTTTCTCAGAGTTACGACTTGCATAGAGATATAAGTAGCATAAGGTACCAAAGCACACGTGATGAATCAGCCAGTGAAATCAACACAAAGGCACAGTAACTAGCCACCTCAGTACGAATGTGTCCACTGTACATCATGGCCACTAAGACCCTGAAATCTTTGAAAATGCAGACCACCCCCCTTCCTTTACGACCCGACTTACCGGTATGGTAGAACTTTCCAGAGAAGCCCAGATTGAAGGTGAAATTGGGGACCAAGCTGCGCAGTTTGTTTTGGGTGTTGAGCAGGGCCTGGAAATTCAGGATACAAAAGAAAAATTGACTGTGAATTGTTACCTCCCTCACTCACGCTCACCCTCTCAATCCCCCAACCTCACATACTACAGCATGCCGACAAAGAACACTTCTAACTGATCTCAGGTCAGTGGAGTATTTTGACAGTTTCTTTTGACACATGAATTATGTACAAGTAAGCATTGAGTTTTTGTACATGTATGTAAACCGTATGCAAGTTGTAATCTGTGCCTGCATCTGTTCCATGCACATTTCTGTTTGTGTGTGAGTTTATCTATCCGTGCAACATTGTAATTGAATGTATACTTACTGTGTGTGTGTGTGTGTGTGTGTGTGCGCTCACTGGTGTATGACAGTGTGCCTGTGTATGTATTTCTGTGTGACAGAGGGAGGGTTTGGGATACTCAGTAATCACTGAAGGAGGCGCTGTGATGTATATTGATAACTCCCCAGCTAAAACTGAGTCTGCTCTGAGATCTTGTAAAAGATTTCCATGACTAAACAGTGTGGCTCAGTGGGTTAAGCCTCTGTGCCTGTGACTGGAAGGTCGCTGGAGAGCAAGGTTGGGGCAGGTGAAAAGAGAATTTCCCCACGGGGATCAATAAAAATGTATTATCATCACACCCTGCACTGCACCACGACTGGTCCAACGGCACTGCTCAACTGGTCCCACAATCTCTCAAGGCACAGGGAAGACATGCATCAAGGCTCTTCTCTGTTCTGGTGGAATGAACTCCCCCCGGATGTCCAAACAGAGTCATTGGGTGTCTTCAAAAGATGACTAAATACCTGGATTAGCACTTCTGGTATTATGCTTTTTTAAAAAAAAAAAAAGAAAATATTCACTAATGGAGTCTTAAAGCACTTATGTAAGTCGCTCTGGCTAAGGGCATCTTCCAAATGCTGTAAATGTAAATGTTAATTAAACCTAAGATTGACTCAAGCTGGCATATTGCTGCAATGGTCGGTTGGGGGTATTGAGCAAATAGTAACATAACTGAGTGTTCATGGACAGCTATAGAAAGCTCAAGTTTCAGAATCATGCCAAGTCCACCAGAAGGGAGTGGTAGATGTGGCGACCACAGAGTCGTACCTGAAGGGGATGGCGGCAGACAGCAGGCCCGGCTAACGATCAGGCTAACGAACAATTTCAATTTGGGTCCAGTCTGTTTATATCCTAACATTTATTGCCACTTTAAAAATAACTGACAGACTGAATGACATCTAAGTGAAACAATTTAGGGACTCACCTCAACATCAGACACCTTCATGCGGGTTCCTTCCTTTCCAACAAAGATATCGTCCACGTCGACCAGTAGGTGGCGCTCCAGCGACATATTGAGCCAGCCACCAGTCAGGTAGGCGATGGCATCCACCAGGATCAGCTTGTGCAGCCAGAAGGAGAGGCTATTTCCGAAGAACACCCTCTGGATGCCGTCGTAGAGGCCCAAGTCTTGAACCACCGTGGCCTGCAGTGTTGATTGGGAGACTTCACCAGAGAGGGAGCCAGTCAGGCCAGCTTGAGCCAGCAGCACCGGCTCATACGTGCTGTGATTGGAGTGGAAGACGATCCAGCCGTCACCGGGCAAAGGGCCTGGCTGTAGGGCCCCAGGCCGGGTGACGCGGAGCAGGGGAGTGGCGGGCTTGACAAAGCAGTCCCTCAGGCCCCGTCCCGAAAGCAGGACCAGGGGAAAGCCTTGGAGCTGGGAATTAGGCGGCAGGTTTCCTGCAGCGTGGAGGAAGCCCACAACACCAACACCGAACTGAGCACAGTACCGGTCCAACAGCTCTCGATTCCAGGCGTCCAGGCTGACGTACTTGAAGAGGTTCTCGAAGACTATGAGGGCGTACCGTCCCCGGTCACGGCTCGCCAGTACGGGCAGGGCGCCCTTCCCGGGAGCCGCCTCCACACGGTGCCGGAAGCGGCCAGACTCTAAAATAGCTACGATCTCCTGACCCAGCTGCGAGTAGACGGTGTCCACAAAAAGCAGCACCACAGGGTCCGTACGCGGCCGAGCCGGGATCCTGACCCCGCTGCGGCGGTTGGCGGGGTCCTGCTGTGAGCTGCGCGGGTCAGCCACGGGGAGGGAGGCCAGCCGGCACTCGGTCACCGGCAAAGGGGGCGGGGCCTGCTTGATTCTGGGCCCGCTGCTGACATAGTACGCCAGGAGGGCCACGGAGAGCAGGCAGAAGACTAAGAGCGCCAGGATGAGGAGACGCAGCTCTGGACACCGGACCCCGCGCGCCAATTTCCACGTGCCTGCCATGTCCACCAGAAGGGGGTGGTAGATGCAGCGACCACAGAGTCGTACCTGAAGGGGATGGCGGCAGACAGCAGCCCCGGGCTCTGCTGGGGGGCAGCCATGGACACTATGTCACCATGGCGGCGAGGGCCTGCAGAGCGCCTGGCTGTTCCTCTTGCTCTCCATCCAGCTGCTCTCCTGCTTCCTGTATTTATTTCCCCAACTGTCCCTCCCCTGCGGGTGCCAGTCCACCCCCCGCCCTCTCAGTATTAAGTGGATTCCCACCTGCCCTCCTCCACTACCGTCTTCTTGAGTCACTTCTCTCTGTTCCTCCTTCTCTCTCACACACACTCCATGAACTGCAACATTCAGATGTTAGTTTTTGTGAGCAGCCTTCGAAGTTCCGCCCCCTCTCCATCCTCAGCCCCCAGCCCTTGGGGGAACTTCCGCAGTCGCCATGGATACTAACAACTCTGCACAGTCTGCTCCTTATACCTAAGGAACAGGGTGGGGGGTGAAAATCAATGGTTACTACACTGTAGATCAGCGTTTCCCAACCCAGTCCTCTGGGGACAACGGACACTCCATGTTTTTGCTCCCTCCCAGCTCCCAGCCAATCAGGAACACCGAATACCTGGTACAGGTGTGCTGGGAGCTGAGAGGAAGCAAAAACATGGACTGTCCGGGGTTCCCCCAAGGACTGGGTTGGGGAACACTGCTGTAGATCATTCACTTGGCTACAATTAAAACCCACTAGTAGTATTATGCAAATTTAGCCGGGAATCAACAAAAGGTTAAACATCAGAATCAAGGAGGGCGTTGTTGCCAATGGAAACACTATCATCAGAAGCTTCCACTGGGATTATGAACACTGTAGTCCCACCCATGTGATTGGTCACTGGTTGCTTGACTGCCACCGGCAGTATTGGTTCTCTTATATCTTTGAAGCTTTGAAATTCAGCACCCTAGTGAGATACAGGCCAGCGACACTTGCCCTTTGTTCATATGCCGGTGAGCAGTGAACTAATATCACAGTGGATTTTAAATTATTCAGAGGACACGAGGGTACTGTGATTGCTCTCCGTCGCTTGTGGAAGGTAGTATTGCAGAGGCTCAAACCACCTTCAGCATTTTCAGCAGAGGACAGGAAGTCGACGAAAGACAGGTCACACTTCCTGCGAAACTCGTGCTACTAGGTGAGGTCATGACAAGCAGCACAGAACGAGCCTTTAATGGCTTCCTTCTGATTTTCCCCACCAACCCCCCCCCCCAAACCCCTCCATCTTGCGACTCTTGCCAACTCTTTCACAGGGATCCTAAAATAGCCCTCACCCCCCCACCTTCCTCCTGTAGGATAACCTTACAGGTGTGACTGGAAAAAGCCATGCTAGCCTTGCATTTGTCAGGAGATACTTACTTTGGCTGACTTGACAAGTCAAAATAAATCATCGGAAATTTTCAGTGGCCCCAAACCCTGACTAGACACATTAGTACCACGTCCCACGTTCTGCTATGAGACCTGAGGAGGTACCAGCCCTACCGCACAGGCAGTTTGGGTTATGGAGAAGCTGCAGCCAGTGTTAACCCAAAGCAGTGGAGGGACTCTGCCTGCCGGAAGTGGGTCTGGCCCGGCTTCTGGAGCTGCTGATCTCATTTAATTACCCAACTGTTACCATGTAAGCAGAGGGTGGAGCTGGGCGTCGAGGTCAGCATGTAGGCAGTAAAAATAGCTGCGTGTTATGAGAAAGGGCAGCCCCCATGATGCCCGGTGCAGGAGCAACTCTGCAAATGGCTGCTGTTTGGACAATGTTCCGTAAAAACACCCACACACACAGGCACACCTGAGACCACAGAATTCCCAACCAGCTTTAATGTACCTGGATTAAACGGGGAAGGCATTCAATGCATGGGTTCTGCCAGCTGTTTGGGGGGACGTAGGAGTGTGTGTATCAGCTACCAGTCGGCCAGATCGAATGAAAGGATCATGGACGTTTTTAACGCCAGGCGGTCGCTTTATCCACGAACAGCTGGACAAACCAAGTCCAAAACCATGAAGCATTCTAGCTTCCAGATGAGTGTGACACATGACTGCAGATTCAGGATGTGGATATGCTCTACTTTCTGTTCGTTAGAAGTACATCACTTCAAAAGCCAGTCCTCCCGAAAGCACAACAGGGCTATTTATATCCTGCCAGGGATCCCAAATCCAGGTCATTAGCGCTTACTGACACCTGCACACACTGATAAGCCAGGAGCAGATCACTGCGAGCCGGACACCGGCTGAGTTTCATTACACATCATCTCCCATATTTACTGGTATTTGCAAATGGAGGCTTCAGACAAATATCCAAGCATGCAAGACACTATAAACCTGAGGTCTTCCAGAAGCTATTATACACAGGATATACATTTAATATTACAAGTAGTATAATCATGTGTTTAAAATCTAATCACAATGACAAAAGAGAAGTGACATGAATTAGGACACGGAGTAAAAACAAAAGGCATAATACAACTTCTACTTATGATAATTTGTTTGGGGGCTTTTGTTAAAATATGGCAGATATCTGAAGAAATGCCATGTGCAATACCTTTCCTCTGACACCTGGTGGCGCCACATAGCCAGCAATGCAATAACACCTAACAGTGTAGGTCAGCCCCATGTAGATTTTCCAAACAAACAGCCTGTTCTGGACTCAGAGACCTGCACAGAAATCAAGGCCACTGTGATAATTAACTTCTATGTACTGCCTTATATTAAAGAAAATGTTTACACTGCCCAAACTATGCTAAAAAGGATAAACGGCAAAAACAGCATCTTTAAAAAATCTTCATAGTGTCTAAGCATTTGGATTTAAAACCTTTTATCTGTGTTAGAACAGAAGTAATCTGGTGTGTCAGTCACAGAAAGTTCTCCTATTTTAGATGGAGCCCTTGTTCCCATTCATTCCAGCATGATCAAATCTGTCAAAAACATCAAAAAGCACCTTGAGGTGCACTGCGGTTTCCTCCTCCGCAAGCTTGCTTTTTAAACGAAAGGGAATATCGGCTTATGAAGTTCACAGCTTCACAGCCTGTGATGTAGAGGGACAGCCTCCAGAGGGCGCCGAAAAACTACGCAGGGGGACTTTCTGAAGGTGCTGAAGGGTGCGTTCTGACATCGGTACCGAAACGAGCACGGTGTCAAAACCTGACAGCGAAAAAAAAAAGTAATACCCGAAGTTTCGAAGAGCGGCTGCTTGGCACTTATATGGACTTTGAAACAGGAAATTGCTGAAATAAAGGCGTATGTCCCCTCATTAAAAAAAAAAAAAATCAAAAAAGAATTTAATACTTAGAATTCAGTACACTGTTACCAGGTCATGTAGTTTAGGTGTAAAAAAAAATGAGGGCAAGCATGTTCAAAAGAGTTAACATAATTAACATCACTATGAGCACATTCAGCTGATGCCAAAAGGTAAATCTCCATAATCAGAGCCAGGGCCTGACCAAACAAGCAGGTACATATGACTGGATTTTTCAGAACGAGGGGCTAAAATACACTGGCTCTTATGCAGCTATAAGCAGCTGTTATAATGAATAATGTGTGTTGGGTGGTTGACTCTTGAGTGATTTACATAGATGGCTGCCTGCTGTATTGGCTACGTCTCGCCCCCAGCTAACTCAGACCCGTGCTCTCCCCCAAAATTACACACACAACCAACTCTCCAAGATAACCACTCACGGACAGGCGATTCAACGTATAAAAGCCCCTGCACCCCACAGGCTTGTGTCAGCACAGATAAACGACACCCACCTCAGTCCCTCGTTTATGGGCCCGGCGATGCGCTGGCAGGGAGAGCGGGTGCCGAGCTGGATCAGCAAATGCCTTTAAATATCATGACATTTTATCAACATGCTGCGGTATCCAAGCTTCGAGCGACCTGCCAGGGCTTAGCTCTCAGTCTGAGGGCGGGGGGGGGGGCTGTCCCGAGTCGCCGAGGCTGACACCCTAAATAAGTGTCTTGGATAAGACACAGAATGAGCAGAACAACAGCGTGGATGGCTGTGTCAGGCCCCCTGACCTGTTAGCTCTAAGGCCACAGAAGTCGGTCTGGACGACGTTTGCCAGTCTGGGCAGCAGTGATGTCATCCACCAGCCAATTGCCAACATCTGCTCGTCTCCAGTAGGACAAAGTCATTCTGTATAAACAAGGCATCAGCGATGCTTGCATGCTTAGACATTTCCAGTATTAGAGGGAAGGGGAACCTTGTTTGGTTTTATTTCACATGCTGCGTGTGCAGACAGCAACCAGAACCTTCAGTAGCTACTTACATTCTGGAAACATCTCCAAAACATCCAGAAAACAAACCGAACTCCCCTGTCAGGATGCAGTAACACAATACCTGTAATCACTCCCAGACACATCAAGATACAAAAGGGCCACATTAAAATATGACAGGTTTATGCTTCTTTGGAAACGTGGTGACGGAGTGCTTAGTACTGCTGCCTCACACCTCTGGGAGCCGGACTTGGGTCTCCGCCATGGTTCCATGTATGGGCCTTGCATGTTCACCCTGTGTCGTCGTGGGGTTTCCTCCGGGAACTCTCACCCCCCCCCACTCCAAAAACATGCTATAATGAACTGGAGAGGCCAAACTGTCTGTAAGTGCGCGTGGGAGTGCGCCTTGTGGCGACCCAGCCAGACGACAGCGATCGGCGGGTGACAGCATCTGATCACGCGGCATTTTCCCAAAAAAACGAGAGGAGGAAATCAGAAATGGAAAAAACTGACTGATTCAGGACCTGGGCTCCTTTAGAAATGAAAGCAAAACATTTCTTATACATAAAGGAAAAGCACTTTGATACATTAAATATTGGGACTGGGTTTAAGATGCAGAACTGGAGCCAAGAGGTGCCTTCTGGATGTTTTTTAATGTGTGTGTGTGCGTGTGTGTGTGTGTGTGTGTGTGCAGATGGCTTATGCGCATGTATATGTGTGGTTTATATGCTCATGTCGGCCCCCATCTCCGTGTCCCCCCTGCACACCGGCAGATAAAGCACGACGAGAGCTGACCCAAGCATCTTCAAACTGAGTGTCGGAAATGCTCCCCGCCTGAGCGGAGAGAGTGCTTACTATTCAAACGACAGACTCAGAGTGCAGGCCGGCCATGTGCTGCCGTCTACAATCCTCTGGGGAGGCTTGGGAAAGCCAGGTAAACAAAAAAATTATTTTATATATACAAGACTCAGAGGATGGTATAGTGTGTGTGTGTGTGGGTTTGCATAGATCACATTTGAAACATCCTTACTTTTGGGGACATTTTTTTCAACATCTCCATTTGAGTAACCAATTTTATTAAAATCTCCGAATGCAATCAAAAAATGTAAAATTCCAGAAGTCTTGTATTTGGGTTGGTTATTTATGGTTAAGGTTAGGGCTGGGTAGGGGTTAAGGGTGTCGTGATTGGGATTAGGGTTTTTCCCATAGAAATGAATGGAAGATCCCTATTTAGATAGGTATGCGAGTCCGTATGTGTGTGTGTGTGTGTGTTTGGGGGGTTTGCACTTGTTCTGGGAGTCGAGTGCAGTGATGCAGTACGAGCCAGATTTACAGTCTTAGCACACCAGTTTAATTCTGTAATAATGTTGCAAATGCCCTGTTTTGTAACAAAAGTCCACTGGCAAGCAATGTTTAACGTACCCTCACATATCTACTGCACAGACATAAGAACTATACAAACGGGAGGAGGCCATTCGGCCCATCGAGCTCGCTTGGAGAGAATTCTTTCTATTGTCAGGCCTCTTCTTGCCATTTTGCTATGAATTTGCAATTGCGGGCATTTGCTCCCAAAGCTACACACAAATGTTGGGTGATTTATGTTATTGCAAAGGTGTTACTGATTAAAAAGCATCTGGCGGGACTGAGTGTTTTAGGAACATAACGCAGAATAGCTTTTAGAACTGTAATTTGGGGCAGAACAGGGCAGTGTGTGGCTCAGTGGGTTAAACCTCTATGCTTGTGATCAGAAGGTCACCAGTTCAAGCCTGACCTCGGCATGACTATGCCGAGGTCCCTGATTCCCAGGGTGCTGCAGTGGGTCGCTGCCCTTCACAGCCAAGCTTAGGGAGTATCTATGCATATATGAAGTAATGACTTTTGCTATAAAACTAATAAATTAGCAATACATTTACTGAATTTAATCAAGCATGCCAAGTCCTTCTGTGAGCACTGAGCTGGTTCTGATCCGGTGGGGTGCTGGTACACCCTCAGACAGCGGAGGGATCTGCCTCTACTCCACTCTCCCTGCCACGGAGGCGCAACACAAAGCCAAATATGCCGGATAAATGGGACAAATAAATGCAGGTAAGCAGTTTCAGGGGGAGGACTGATGGGTTTTCCATCACCTGCAGGGCAGCAATCAGCCATCGGAGCGGGGGGTCCGGCTCCCCCCCAGCGTCCCGACGTCACAGCTGGCCCAAAACGCTGGCCCGGGAACTCGCAGACACTACACTAATGTCCTGGGGGGAGGGGATGGACTAACCGCGAGAAAATGCATGCTGAATCAAGGGGACCACAGAAGGCTGAAATGCGACCGCAGGGGGAGGTGGAGTTGGGGACTGATGGGGGGGGGTGTCTGCACACAGTCCACCTCAAACCCGACCCCAATGCAGGACTAACTCCGGCTAAACAGAACAGGGACAGCAAACTGGAACATATAAAGAGAGAGAAAAAAGTCAAGCTGTTGTTGAAAAACAGGAGGAGGGCATTGCAACCCGCAGGGAATCTATCCTAGATAAACAGAGTAGAGGAGCGCTCTGGATTGCTGATGGTCTCTAAACATCACAGCGATGCCTCCTGGCCGGAGAAACATGGTCGTAATGATGACGGTGGTGGTGGTGGTGTGTGTGTGTGTGTGGGGACATATTTATATTACGTTGTGAGGACCCAATGTCATCTACCTTGTGGGGACATTTTTTTGGTCCCCATAAGGATAACCTCAATTTTATAAAAATCTGTGTCCACAATCAAAAAACTCAAAATGCCAAAAGTCTCATACATTGTTTGGTTAGTTATGGTTAAGGTTATGGCTGGGTAGGGGTTAAGGGTGTCATAGTTGGGATCCGGGTTATGCCCATAGGAATGAATGGAGTGTCCCCGTAAACATAGGATTACGTGGTATGTGTGTGTGTGTGTGATGTACACATCTCCATGCATACACAGCATTAATATCTGTAACAGCTCCATCTAAGCACAGCAACCTTCTGCCCCCTCACTCGTCTCTCTCTCTCTTTCTCTTGCCGAGAAATATTTAGGGAGCATTTCGGCTGCCAGGGTGACTCTACATTCATGACTGCTCAACCAGTCACCCAATTAACAGGTAGTTAACGGATACAAGCTACACGTGCCACAACTTCTGATTCGGAATTAAGCCAACAGTTTAAAATAAGACGCATAATCATTGAATTCAATGAACTGTGATAGGAAGCATAATAATCAGTAAATGCTTCAAAATTAAGCATAAGATAGCGTGGCGTAAACCCATTCTAAAAATACTTGTGTCAAGGGGGAGCTTTTCTGCAAAACACAGAGCAATTAACCAATTAACAAGAAAAAACAGGTGCAACACTGCCTGAGACATCTCGCCGTCTCATCTCAGGAATGTGGTGTGCGACGAACAGCATCAAAGTGCCGGCAGTAGGGCTGCACGATTAACCTTTATCGCATCGATATCGAGGTTTTAACTCCCGCGATAACCTAACCTCAGGAGTCTGAGGTTTTTTCCCCCGCCTCTGACATTTGAGTGACAAACCTATTAGCCAATCAAAACGGTCGAATCTCGCGTTCCT